>JPFM01000015.1:675029-690431 GCA_000733375.1 Paramecium sexaurelia
ATTTGACAACCATATTTTAATTAAAAATAAAAGATTTTAATTCAAAAATTCTTCATCATTTTCAAGTATAAATTTTTTCTAAATTAATATTTTTATTGTACATCTCTTTATAGTCTTATTAAAAATCACTCTTTCTATTGTTTTTTTTTTGTATTTTGATTAATTTTGACATTTAATCACTGCAATATAATATAAATATAATGAAAATATATATATTAACACAATTATTTATAAAATCTTGAATGAATGTATATATAATGAATAATAATTCAAATTCAAATATCATATTATTCCTTAGTTTCCCTCCAAAATTTTCAAAATTCTTAATGATGATGAATATAGTGACTTGAGTTGGGTAAGATTTAGTGAGAAGATAAAATGGTATTTAAATATCCACTGTTGAAACAGTGGTTATAATCATAAAATTGAATTGAAATCATTCTATTCATAGTGAAACAGTCTGCGAACTATACATTCTGGATCTTCTTAATCCCTTTTTTTTAATTGTTTTCTTTTTTATTTTTGGAGTGCTATTTTCATCATTTTTAGTCAACTACTAAATTTTATAACTAATTTTGCTGATTATCTAAGATTATACTATTTAAATACATGTTTTATATTGTCAGATAAGTTCTTTGTATCTTTTAAGTAAAAATTTCTAATTGCCTCATACAATTCATATTTTTGGAAGTACAGAAACTCAGAATCTAGAGTTACAAACAAAACTAAGTCAGTTTAGACAGCATCACCATCATAATAATCAGTTATAGTTGTAATATTTGCGTCATATTCAATCAGGGATAGAATACTCATTTCCATCTCTGTTATTTCTGTAGAACTATATTTGGATTGACATTATTCTACACAGTCTTGAATATTCATTTATATTTTGTTTTAGCATTCATTGAACTAAGTATATATTTACATTTTCTTACTTTTACTGCAATCATTAATGAAGCTATTCCTAAAAGTTCTGCTCTGTCAGAATAGATTTATTATTTTGAAAGATATAATTTACTTAGAATGGCAGCTAGTTCAATCGTTTTAATTTCCAAATCATTTTGTTCGGCAACCTAATATTTAACATAATAAAAAACTTAAAAGATCCAATGTATAAGCATTTCCAAGAGCTAAAGTTAATGCTCAGGTATACTTTAATCCAATTTAATATCTCTCATTTTGAGGTAGTTATAGCGATCTAAATCCATGATTTTTTATAATATATTATAATTTGAAAAAAATTAACAAAAAAGAAAATCTTGTAGTGCGAATTATTGATATTTTTTCTAACCATTCAAAACACCATATCTTTCTAAAAGAACTTTCTTAATAAAGCAATTTTTCACTTTTGAATATTAGGATTACAATACTATTCCTTGATTTTATAACTTAAAACTCTCAAAATATATTTTTCATTTATATTAACGTAAGAATTTAATTAATTTCTTATTGAATATAATTCGCATAATTTTAAACAATTCTTGTATTTTATTCTAAAATGCAAGGGAATTAAAGAATACTAGATTACATCTTTGAAAATTGAGATTTTATCATAAGCCTTTCTTAAGTTAAATATTTGTTTTTATTTTATTATTTTAATCAAAATGCATAAAATGCTTGGAGCTTTATGATTTATAAAGGCTAAGTGCTAGAAGTATTTTTAATTATTATTGATTTGACAATAGAATCCTGAAATGTTTTTCTATACAATCCAGCATTTGCTGCAGTATTGACATCAACCACATTTGTAGTATTATCAACATTTACTAATATTAATTCAAAGCTATAAGTAATTGCTGAAAGATCGTATGTCCATATTGTAACTGTATTTATTTCATAAGCTTATAATAAATCGAGTTAAATATTTTTTGTTACTGGTATTAAAACATAGCCTTTAGTACCACTAACTATATCATATATGGCATCTCTTAAAGGACTATTATTAAATTAATCTCCATAAAATGTCAAATCTCTAGCATTTGAAATTAATGCTCCACTTCTTTCATTAATTATATCCTAATAATCTCCGCGGATTTATGACCTTTCCATTAAGATCATTAAATCTTAATCTGTAAAAACAGTTGTGGAGTTGACAAAAAATACGATTAAAGAAACAATAATTATAGATTATTTCATTAATTAAATAAATAATATATGAATTTTATATATTATTCAGGAGGAAATGGTAGTTTCTAATTTGGAGTTTATTCTTTAATCAAAATTTTATAATGTAAAAATAAATAGGATTGCCAGTCTTATGAGAATCTTTGATTCATATCAGATATTAAATTTTAATATCAACCATTTATATCCTCCTTAACAATTATCAACTTTTAAGTTTATTCTTGTGTTATTTTTTTTTATTATTTACTTAGAGTGGTTTTAATTTTTTAATATAAGCTTCATCCAATTATTTAGCCTTGATAAAATGCTTCACCTCCATTTAAATATTGAATATTGTCTCCTGTTTATCAATTTTAAATATATAATATAAATTTGATATTGCTATAACTATGTAAAAATATCAATAAAATTCAACTTCATTATTGCTTTTCGTAATTTTTGAAAGTTAAAAATGCTGATAAACTAAATAGCAATTCAAAGATTATAAATATCAAAGCGATAACATTTATTATTATTTCTAAGATAACCACATAAGTTTATAAAACTATGAAAAATATGTAAAAGAATATGCAAGGAAAAATTAGTAATACAAACCTATAAATTAATTTTTTTTGTTTACCATAAAATTTAAGATGGTGATTCTGTTTTATTTCCAATCGATCCTAATATTAATCTTGGAAATTAGCAAAATGCTAAAAGAAATTGTAAGAATATTTCAATCCCTATTTTATTAGGTGGATAAAACAATCCATATCCTTTATATATAAAGACAATTATTTCTATTATGAAATATATGTACTATAAATAATAATGATATAAATACTGTAAATATATAATCAAAATATAAGAAAGTTTATAGTGGAATAGATGCCAAAGGTCTTTTTTCATCATTAATATTAGATGCTTCCTTCATTTGTAATTTTTTAAATTAAATTAATTGTATTATTTATAAATAATAATACTATAACACTTATGAGATAATTATGAAATTATTGGCTCAAATATTCTAATAAAATACCTTCTTAAAGCAAGCAACCCTTTCTTATAGCATTTCACTAAAAATTGTATTAAATTAATTAGAAGTATAAAATTGTCCAGATTAGTAATAAAATACCAAATTTATTAGAGGTTGAATGATTTTTATTTAAATGTGTTATTTATTCATCAAACTTAGATCTTTAAATAGCAATTCAAATGAAAATGCCTTATCATCCTTTGAACTTTTCTTAATTAACTTAATTATTATTTGTGCAAACCTGTTTTTCACTACTCAATTCGGCTGCAAGGAGAAGAAAACAAATCTATGAAAAGATAATGGATTGATAATTATAAAATTATATAAGGGTAATAAAAATATTGTGATATTATTAAATATTTATTTTTATGTCAAATTCATAAAGTGGGAGCTTATTAGAAAATTTAAGAAAAGTGATAACATTAGTTGATCAACTAAGAGATATTGGTTTAAATGATTACATAAAATTGCCAAGAATTGTTGTTTTAGGTATTCAATCTGCAGGAAAGTCTTCTTTACTTGAGCATATAGTTGGGATAGATTTTTTGCCAAGAGGATCTGTAATGCTTGCTTTATTGAATATAGGGAGTTGTGACAAGAAGGCCTTTAGAATTGCGTTTATCTAATGCTCCAGCAAGTGTTTGTGCAACACCTACTGCAGAATTTGTTGAGGAAATTAAAGGAAAAAAGTTTACAAATTTTGATGAAGTTAGAGAAAAAATTAATGAATTGACTGATAAGGTATGTGGGCAGGCTAAAAATATTATTGATAAACCTATAATATTAGCAGTATAAGGACCTAATTGTCCTGATCTTACTCTTGTGGGTATGGAAAAATCTTAAATTAAAAATATTAGATCTTCCAGGAATTACTCGTATTCCAATAGCAGGATAACCTACCAATATTGAAGAAATAACAACTAATATGGCTAAAAGATATTGTGAAGATAAATCAGCTATCATATTGTGTGTTGTTGCTGCAAATGCTGATATGACAACATCTGATGCTTTACTATTAGCTAAAAAATTAGATCCAGATGGTATTAACTTAAATTAATTCCATAGGCATTCGAACTATTGGAGTCTTAACCAAAATTGATATCATGGATTAGGGAACAAATGCATTTAAAATGCTTAAAGGAGAAGAAGTGCCGTTAAAATATGGTTATGTTGGAGTCAAATTAAGATCATAATAAGAGATAAATGATAATATTCCTATTATACAAGCTGTTTAAAGAGAAAAAAACTTTTTTGCAAATCATCCAGTTTATTCGACAATTCCAGGTGAAATATTTGGAACTTAAGTTTTAACAAGAAAATTAACAACAATTCTCTACAGAAGAATTAGAAGTTTTCTTCCTGAACTAATGAAAGAAATAAATAATAGAGTTGCAAAAATTTAAGTTAGATTAGATGTCTTAGGTCCAGGCTTACCTATTGAAGATTCAGTATAAACAATTAACCATATCTTAGGATAAAATGCACTATATTTGGAAATTAATTCATGAATTTTCTGTTAGATTTAGAAACTCTATAACAGGATCTTATTAAAAAGTTAAATCAACAAAAAAAAATGACTTTTTCCAAGTTCCTGCAGGAGCTAAGATTAAACTTTTATTTTAAGAATTATATGATGAATTTAATGATCTTGATTATTAAGCTTTAAAGAGATATTCAGAAGATGATATTACTTAAGTGATTTAGAAATATTCAGCATTAACTATTCCTGGATTTCTTCCTGTTGATGCCTTTTACGCATTATTAAATCCAGAATTAAAAAGATTGCAATAACCTGCTTTCAATATTATTGATGAAGCTTATTCAATCCTTGAAGAATATGCAATAGCAATTTTAGATGATCAATTATAATCGTAATCCCTATTTAAAATTTAGAATTCCATCTGTCCTCAAGATGTTGGAAGAATAAGTTCTTGAAGTTATTTAAGAGTGCAAATAGAATGCCTAGAATTCAGTCTAGGATATATTAGAAGCTGAAATGAGCTATGTTTTCACTAATGATGCTAATTATTTAGCTGGAAAGTAATTCATTAGATTTGGTAAACCAGCCAAAGAGAATTAACCTGTCAAAGGACAATATATGGTTGCAGAATTAAAAAATAAAATTGAACATTATTTTAAACTAGTTGTTAGATCAACAAGAGACAATATTCCGAAATTGGTTGGCTACTTTTTAGTCAAAGGATGCTAGGTAATTTATTTATTTAACTTCATTTAAGACTAAGATGCTTATGCAATTGTAATAAAATTTGATGCAAAATTAAAGTTTGCTTCAAGTCATTAGTGAAGATTAAAATATAGTTGAGGAAAGAAAAAAACTAAATAAAGAAATTGAGACTTTTAGAAATGCCTAAAAAATTATTAAAAGAGATCCTGAGTATTTTTAATATTGTATATTAGTCTCTCCGAATATATTTTATCAGCACAAGAAGATTAAGCCTCTGAATAACAATAATCTCAATAAATCTAGTAAGTAATAAAACCTTAATAATAATAGTAGCAATAATAATAATAGTAAGATTCAAAAATTCAGGTGATTGGATAAAAACCAGAAACTAATAAAGCTTCTCTTACTCAAAATTAAAAAGATAGTTCAAAAAATCAATTGACTGAAGCTCAACAGCAAAAATAATAATAACAATAAAACTAACTATAAACCGAATAAGCTTCATAATCATAGCAATCCTCTTAAAATTAATAATTGAAACCACCAACAAGTATATTTGGAACTGTGTCAAAAACTCCCCAACCATAAACTGCATAATAGAATACAAACCCTTTATAAGGAAATAAACCAGCATCCTCTTAAACATTAACTTAATAATATAACTAATAGGTTGATAAATCAGTTGCAGCATTTTATGAAGACGATAGAGTAAAAGATTAGATGAAAAATGCAGGAGGATAAGCCGCAAAAGCTGCAGTAAAAAGTTAAATTCCAGGTGCCCCAGATTGGGCTTTAAATATGGCAGAAAAAGCGGGCTAATAAGCTGCTACTAGTGATGCTGCAAAACAAGCCGCAATAGTAAAAAATATTATTAATTCTAGAATGCAACATCAAATCAATTAAAGGTTGATGATCAACCCCCTTAAACAAATTAATAATAACCTACATAACCAAAAAAAGGGGGATTATTTGGCTTTATTAATAAATCATGATATACACGTATTAAAAATTATGTCAAAATTTTATTAGCATATAATTATCAATCATTTATAGCTCTATATTTAATGTGTCTATATATTTCTATATGTAAGAACAAATCGTAATATTATAAATCTGTTTATTACTAATTATTAAATTTAAATTGTAAATGTCTCAAAATATATCCCTTTTTCTTTATTAAAACAATGCAATTCTATATCAAAAAAAAAGTTTTGAGAAAATTTTAAATAAATTAATTCATAAATTTTGATTATGTTAATTTTCCAAGACTTTATTCCAATCTTAAGGAATCGCAATAACTTTAAGTTAAGATCACCACAATAATCATTATACCTTAAAATGATAACAATATAGATAAAGAAAAAATTAATTATTTTGGTTTTTTAATAAAATAATGTCTTATCATTCTTTTCAATAATAGGATTTAGATGACTCCTGTGAATCTCCTTTTTCATAATCACCTAAATCCAAAAGAATTAAGAAGCTGGAATTGATAACACCGAAAAAAGTTGTTGGTCATTGGACAAAGGAAGAACATGAAAAATATTTATCATTCTTAGAAGAACACTCTGATTTAAAAAAAAACAATAAAATATTTAAATCAATGAGTGAAGTGATCGGAACTAGATCTCCAAGTTAATGCAGGTACTACCTCAGTATTACATTAGATCGCATCATTAAAAATTTAACCCTTTATCTCCAATAGTTAAAAAAAAGAATCAAAAAGCATAAAAATTAACTATGTCGACTTAGTAAGATGATTTAAATTAATAAATGGAAGAGGAATCACTTAATCGAAATATGGTTCAACTAATGATTTTTGATGAAGATGATTAAATCTTTGAACCTCCATAATTTAATTTAGATGATTTCTTTTGAAGTTATTGATTCAAAAACTTAATTCAAGTTGTTTAAAATAGCTTTAAATATTTAATAATCAACCATTTTTTATAAAATTAATTAAGTTATAATTGATTAAAATTATCAAAAATGATTCACTCCTATTCTTATTGGCATAACTAGAAAGAAAATATGCTTTGAAAGAATCCATTAAAAATAATCTTTTATATTTGTTTATTAATAAATGTAAGAATAAATTTGAATATCCATGGAAGCAAAGGAGAAAGGATTTCTAATATTTATCTTCTAACTCCCTATAATGTTATTTGAACACCCAATAGTTTATATAAAAAATGGATAACAATAAAAATATATTAAAGCTTGATTTGTCGCATGATTTAATCTCTAATACCTAAGATTAGTAATCTAAATATTGAAATAAGCAGAGAAGTATAGAAGTATAAGTAAAAAAAAAAGAACTATATACAAAATTTATACAAATTGAAAAATTAGAATTAGAATTAGTTATATGCCTTCTTCAAAATTGGAAAAATGATAATTATTACTTGATTGATATTAATCTAATTATTATTATATTATTTTCTACAAACCATAGGATAAGTTGCCTAAAATATAATATTTCAAAGTCGAATCTGTAATTACCAATTTATAAAGAGTCTTCTTCTCCGCACTTCATTTAGAATTAAACGGAATATTACAATGTTTCCCCTCAAAAATCCCCTATTATCACTACACTTTATACCATTTTTATATTTCAGATATACACCAAATCTATCATGCCATTTGTTTGATTCAGATTTTAAACCAAATGTGTACCATATATTATGAAATAATTCAAACGCCTCAACCCTTAATAGTACAATTTCATTACTTATCTATGATTTCATTATACACCATATGTACAAAAATTAAACTCAAATGACATTGCACCACTAAAAGAAGCTATTTTATTGTTTTCTTTCTTTTTTAACTGATTGATATCAAAATGAAAACCATCTGGGTCAGTCCATTTGCAAATATCAGGAGTTATTCCTTAAACTATCCCAATTAAGTAAAGAATTAACATTAATTATGGAAATCAAGTTTTTATATCTTAAATTACTTTAAATTTTTCTTAAATTCTTCCATAAAAATAGAAATAGTGGAAAATTTAAATTTAATTTCACATTTCAGCCCTTTATGCATTTTTAGGTTCATTGTTAAAATATATATTTATCTAAATAGTCAATACAAGGTTTATAAAACATTGGTTAGATACTATATTTATTGATTGTTGACTAATAAACTAAATTAAAAATCTCAAATATGTTGCATGATTAAATGTTTTTAAATTTTTCATGTGATATATATTTATGGTATAAAAAGAATTAGTAAAAAAATAACATTTTCAGATATCCAATTCTATAAGGAGACTAATTGGATATTAAACTGCCCATTTCTTAAAATTTCTGCTCGTAAAACTTAATTAAGCTTTTTTTCTCTCTAAAATGAAATTTACTTCTAATGCGAGTTAAGATGATTTGATAACCAAATTCGATTTACTATTTAAAAACCCTCTTTTAATTTTTAGGATTTTATGAGCTTTTCTGTTGTTAATTCATAAGTTAGAATAGTAACGATCATATTTGGCTTTTGGATCTGCTTTCATTTTAATATTCATTAACCCTAAGTAGTCAGCTATGAACATTTCAATTTATAAAGAGGGTTTTGTAAATTTCTTCACTTCTTAACATTCTCTTATTATTAATTCAATCGATCTCCCTGAATGACCTTCCTAATAATTTTTCTTATTCTTAATTTACATGCCTGATTAAGATTTGGATTATACTATTATTCAAATTCCATATAAATATTTTATTAATAATTTGATATCTAATGTTATCAGAAAATATCATACATAAATAAAGTAATAGATTTTCAACAAAGATAAAAATTTCTAAAATTAAATGAAAACATCCAAATTTATGAGAATTTTGATTCAATTAAATCTTCAATCAAACTTAAACTTCTCATATTTCAACCCATTTAAATTATTTCTGTTTTTTCGATATATAATTATTACATAATTCAGCGAACTATAAATTAATTTCCAATTTTGTTTAACATAATAGGAGATTAAATTAAAGTTGAAAGTTTACACATTTCTAATCAGAAAGTGAAGTATTTTTGATTTTAAATTTTCATGTTATTCCAAAAAAAACAGATATTTTATTACTTGAAATTAAGTACTAATTAATGAAGTAGCTGCAAAACTCCTTTTCCTAAAGTTTTATAAGTGTTAAATGATAATCTGAAAAATTAGTTTTATTTATAATAATACCTCTCTTAATATTAAAGAAAGATAATATTTCATGAAAAATTTCATCATAATTTAGAATGTATTTAATCATTTCATATTTGTGGTATTACTTTATTAATATGAATAATCATAATAAGAAAAATAAATAAAACTTTAAATATTACACTTCTTTAATAAAAATATAAATAATATATTTATTTCAATGAAGAAAATAATCAAATACTTTAAGGATTTTAAAGCTCAAACAGAGTTTGAGATTGTATTTTGATATTCAATCGTAGGTGTTGAGAAGAATCTTAGAGAGTTCTAAAGTACAACTAGTTAACGAATTAAAATACCAGGTTTTGAAAGAAGGCTTTCAAGGGCAAATAGAGGAATTGCATATTTAACAATCATTTAAGATTTTATATAAACATTTTAAATCATGTAGAAATGATTTTGCTTCGCTCAAGATATTAATTACTATTCACAGACTTCTATTATCATCTAAAGAATTTAGTGATCATATTGATTTAGATTAGATTTTATACTATTACCGATAACCTATAAAATAACTTCCTATTTTGCAATAATTATATTAGAATTTAATTTTTCAATATCGAGACTATCTCAAAGGGATTGCAGAAAGGTACTAATATTTCTAACTATGCACGTCTAAAATTAATGAATTTTAGTAATTAGATTTCAGAAATTAGATAGCATCTCAAATTGTGATTGTTTTCTTATTGAAAAAACTTAGATTAGTAAAATATTTTACTTCCCATTTAGTTTATTCCTTATGTTGAAAATATATTATTGAAAAATACAAACATCTTAATGTAAAATCTGATCATTATGATACTTATTGATGCTAAGAATATGTATGAATTTATCGCTTAATTTGTCTTCTAAAATTAATGTTTCAATTATAATATATTTAGATCGAATACTTGAAACATCTGAATAAAGCACCTCAAACGTTTTAATGTACCAATTATATGTAGATCTGATATAGATAAATTTTTGGATAATTAAACTTTTTTAAACAGCAAATTTAGCAGATGTTAGGGATAAAATAAATGTTCCTAAAATTTTTGAAATTGATAATGCACTAAATAAAGAATACGAATTATATATATAGTTAATTAGAAATAATTATGAAATGGGCTCACCTGATCCTTCACCTAAATTCTAAGATGTTAGTGAATTAAAAGTAATTTTAAAATTATGAAATAGAAGAAAGAAGAATTTTAAATAATTCTTCTTAAACCCCAACAATTAAATACAGTTTTAGGATAATCAGAAAGGCCACTAGAATATATTGAATCAAATATTGAAAGTTGATAAATTATATGATAAAGCATTATTACAAAAGGATTAAAATAATTGTTTTACATAGTTTAATTCAATACATAAGGAATAATAAATTAATAAAATTCAATTTTTCCAACATATAAATATATTTTGTAATTTTCAGTTTTCTTTATCAACTAAATAATCAAACGATTATCTCATAAATTGCTCACCCATTGATTTAATTTACTTTAATAAATTTTATACCACATAAGTCAATCTAATAATAAATTTAAAAGAATCTAAATAATTAAATAACTTATTATATGTAAGGTATAATCAAAGCTTCAGACTTTATATAATTAATATTTTCAAAATATTTCATACTTACATCAAGCTATATAAAACAATTGATTAATATCATTATTTTTACTACTTATGAGTTAATCTAAGTTTCAAGAAAATTTATTTATCTATATTTGATAAATGGTAACTATAAAAACAATAATTATACCTCTAAGCTATAATTCTTTTTGATATAATATTCCATACTATTTGTAATCTCTTTTAAGTTAAATTAAATTAACTCTTAATTATTAATTATTCTTCTAAGAAATGCCAATACCTTATTCTCAAAAAAGTAGTTCATATTGCTAAAGAAGCTTTAAAAATATAACATCGAAATTAAAAATGAGCACGATTTTATTAATGTACACATTCTTAATACTTGGATTGAGCTTAACAATACTAATTATATGTTAAAAAATTTAATTGTCAATGACGACTGACCAAGTTCAAATAATTTCATAGTAAATATTGTCATTACAAAATAAAAAGTAATATTATTTTTAAACTTAGAGCTCTTTCTATACAATCTTAAAATGCTATGTCAGTGTTAAACTTTGCATTTTTTATGATTTAATCTAAAATGTCTAAACTTGTACTATTGAACTATTGGATGTAAACTACCAATCTTAGTATTCTATAAGGAATGTAAAATTGTAAGACCATGTAATTATAAAATCATCAAATATAAATTTCAAGTAGTTGCTTTACAATTTTTGGTAATTTCAGCTTAAAAGAAGCTGAAACTAAGCCTTTTTTTAAATTTGTAAATCTAATACAAGCACAATAATTTACTTTTGACTTTTATATTGTTTCTTAACAAATATATTTAGTATCCATGGCTGACAATCTGTTAACTGTTTATTATCCGACCAAACCTAAAAATGAAATTTTAGAGGCTATCTAGTATGAATGGTTTACAAATTATACTTAAGAAATGTAAACAACAAAATAATTTATCCCGTATAAGATCAGTTAATTATTTTAAATGAATAACTATGATTACTTATTGGCTACATATTCTAATATACTATTCAATACTCAGTTTTAAGTAACTGGAATTGCATCTTTATTAATAAATTTTCCTAATTTATAGAACTTTTTGTATATGAACAAATTAAGTTTGATGGTTTTGCATGAGGATGGAACACTTGTTTACTCAAAAAGCTTTATTAACCATCAAATGGAGAACACTTTTGACCTTATTTACAATGAGACTTTAACAGGATTTAATTTTACCGATTGGGAGGATATAAAATATTCTATCAATCATACGATTTATCCAATTTATAAGTACAATAGTCTGTTAGATCAAAATGTTTATATCAAGGCATCATAACTACCTAAAACATAATTGATAGCTTTAATGTATTATATTTTTATAGTTTAGTTTGTAGAATAATACCTATGAGTAAGAAATATCATCAGTATTTGATAGTTAAATTGAAAAAGTTGTGTCTTGGTTCACAAATATGAGTCTTTACGCAATTTTAGTTGATGTCATTATTGTATTACTAACACTTTTACCCCTTAGATTTTTATTTAATTAAACTAATTTAGTGTTGGAGAAAATGACAAAATACTTAAATGGTAAATTTGATTACAAATTGAAGGATGATATATTCAATCATATGTTATTTTAATCAAATAATAATTCATTAACTAAATTATATGAAACTTATTAAAAAATAGACAGGACACTTAACATATCATAATTTGAGAAATCTGAATAATGTAAACTAATTGAAGCATTTTAATTTTTCAAAAATGAAAATATCAAATTACTTTATTCTAAAGATCAATTGAAAGATAAATAAGAAACTATTTCTGCTCAACTTTTTTTCTCATTAATTAGAGTTCATAAAGAGGAAAGATGAAATTATAATTAATTTTAAATCCTTAATAATTTGATTCTGATCTTTTTATATTTATCTTAAACCAAAACTTTTTTGATCTAATATAGTTTATTTATAAAAGAGTAAATAAATCTCAAATTAAATGGAATAAATTAAAGTAAGCTTATTTTTGGTTTCCATCAGTATATATAAAATAAATAAACATATTTTTTTATATCAATTATCTAAGTAATAATCAGTTCTTGATAATTTAATTTTCATACAGTTTGTTTTACAAACAGATTGATAAAGAGATGTCAACATGGTTAATACTTACAAAAAGCATAATGAATTCAAATCTAATGAAGTTCTTAACAATTAACCATAAAAAAATATAAAATTATTATTTAATATGAATTGATTTAGAATTCTTACCATCTATTTATAAATTACTTATATTAGGATGAAAAAAAAATTTCTTTAAACATACAAGACCATCTAAAATTTCTGTTTACTGTTTTTCATATTTATTCATTTTAGGAAAAATTAAAGAAATTTTTTATCGTTTATAGAGATTATGAGTTATCGAAAGAGCATTATTAAGTAGACATCTGCATGTCTAATTATAGAGAAATATTCAATTAATTGTTGATCAACTGTTAATTAAATTTTGAATGCAGTTCAATATATGTATTTCTCTACATGCTCTCCTTGAGTCAATCACAAATTTGTTAATTGTTGAAGGTGTATGTTAATAAGCAAGAATATTACTTGATTCTGAATTAATCTAATTCTTTAAAATATTTTCTTAAAATAATATAATTTTACTAATTATTAAGGAAGATCTTACTTAAAAACGATTTCCATTTAGTTCAAATAATTAACACAATTGCTCAGTAAAAAAATATTAATTTTTAATTCATTTGATATACAATATTAGGTTCGAAAACTATCTTTGAATTGATTGCATCATTATGAAAAATAATTGGATATTTCATTCATAAGTCAGAGAATTAATCATTATCATTTTAAAGGTAAAATATATTTTATCAAAAACATTTTTAATTTATAATAGTTTATTATTAACATTTTTAATTAATAATAGTATATCATTAATAATTTTAATTTAATATATATAATTTAATTAATTTTATTTGAAAACAATAGTTATTTTGATTTTTTGATTAAATATAGTTAATAAAATGTAGCTTAGTTTTTGAAAATTAGTTATTTTATGATTACTTCATAATGTTTAAAAATTTCTAAATATTCTATTTTCAAACATTTAACTTATTGATTTTTCGAATAGTGAAATTCATTTTTGAAAGCTGAAGGATAAATGGATAAAACGTTTTTTGATAAATCCTGATTCAACTATTCTTTAATGCTTTGATTTTATTTCTAAATATTTTAAAATTTTTAAGATAAATATTATTATAAAACATAGATGAATAATTCCAAAGCACTTACCAAATTGCTTTAATAACCGCCAAGAAACTAATATTCCTGCGGCCTTTATTTTCATAGATAATAATAAGAAGAAATTTGTGATTAACTATTTTATAATGAGTTGATGAGACATTAAATTGAGGATTATATTTATGATAATTTCTCAGATTTCGAAAAACTTTATTAATCTGTTGAAAGTTTATAATTTTAGATTCAGAAAATATATTAAGAACTCAAAAAATAGTTATTAAGCAGAAAAAGCAACTTCTAGGCCAAAATTTTTAACTTAAAAAAATTGACTATTCCAAATGACACTTTTATCGTAACAGTTATGGAATATCTCAAAACAAAAAGAGATTAGAAATATTTTAAATAGTTAGAAGAGATTCTTAGATTTTTTGAGAATGAAACGAAAATTCTAATCTAATCTATTATTGATTAAACTAAAGGAATAAAGAAGAAATAAGAAAGTGATTGGATGTGGTAAATAGGTTCGTATAAATATGAAGGAATTTGCTTTGAGTAATTTAAACTAAAAAAATTTACATTTAATGTGGAATTTACAGAGAAGTTAGAGATTATCTATACAGATCTTAATGGAAATATTTAAAGAATGTAACAATATTTCAATTATGAAAGAGAAAAAGTAAAAGATTTAGCAAAAAAACCAAAAATTATTACAAATTATGAACAAATAAAATTATTATATTGGAAGGGACAGTATGATAATAGAAACCTGAAAAAAGGCAAGTGGAATGTTTTTTGGGAATAGAAAATACTTCCAAAATTGGGAGGTTATTATTATTAGGGTATGAAACACGGTTTATGGAAAGAATTAACAAAAAATTTTTGTAGGTAATTATACTATTTTAAAAATAGATTTGTTAATTGCTTTGAATAAGGCATATATTGTAAATAACAAAAAATTGGAAAATGGGAAATATTTAATGGGGAAGATATAAAAATGTAAATATTATAGTGTAAAAGTCAATATTTAGAGGAGGCGGATAATATAGTT
>JPFM01000016.1:6690-208501 GCA_000733375.1 Paramecium sexaurelia
ATTTAATAATTATTTATATAATAAAATATGTATGTAAATTATTAAGAATCTTTCGCTTAACATAGTATGACACAGCAATAATGATAGTAGAAAATACCTCAATTCTATTTCAATTAGGTTTGCCGACTTACAAATTCGATCTGAGTTTTACATTTGAAAAGGTAAAGAACTTAATTCTATTTTAAAGCCTTTTTTAAGTCACCTTACTATTGTATTCAAAAATAAATTTACAATAAAGTTAGTACGAAAGCAAATTCTCGATATACAACAGGAGAACAAGAAGATTCACGAATAGCATTTTTGTAGTTTTTTCTACATTCGTCCATTTATTTCCAAGTATAAAATATTTGTCCTAATTCTAATTAGTTTATAATTCACCTTTGCATTAATAGATTTCGGCATTCGTTACATTTTTGTTTATTGCTAGGTCACAGATATTTAAAACCTCGTGGCAGTCTTTTTATGAAAATATGAAATTTGCACAATTTGGATAAAAATAAAAGCATTGCTTAAATTTAAATTATTTAATTTTTACCTAAATTACTGTAAAATATTGTGATTGATGAATTCTTCTCTATTGCTAGCTAATAGCATATTTTAGCTTATTCAAATTCTTACAG
The DNA here is from genome assembly GCA_000733375.1 of Paramecium sexaurelia. Classification (NCBI taxonomy): domain Eukaryota; phylum Ciliophora; class Oligohymenophorea; order Peniculida; family Parameciidae; genus Paramecium; species Paramecium sexaurelia. The sequence continues at coordinate 7,311 of JPFM01000016.1, forward strand.
TTTTTTATATACTTTACTAAATTATTTTTATTCATAATAGGGATCCTATTAATTAATATGATATTTGTACCTTTGTATTATATAAGATAGCGTTTTCCCATTTCCATGAATTGCATCATCTAAACATATTAACGCTTCTAGAAATTTTTCCATTTTGAATAAAATGTAAGCTATTTTAAGAATGAGTTTTACTTTTATTGTAAATTATGTTAGGGTTATATGAACTATTTTCTACAGCTTTATTAATAGAATTTAAAGCTGAATCTAGTTCTCCTATTGCCAGTAAAGAGAGTGCCTTGAGAAATTTTATATATAAAACCTTTCAAATTAAGCGAGTCACCATTTTAATGTTGATCAAACGATAGAGATTCATCAAACAATTTTATAGCTTCTTGATGACTATTTAATGGAATAAAGTAAATCCTAAGCAGATTGGTAAATTCATACCTTTTTCATATAAATATGATGCCTTTATTTATCATCATGGATATTATTTATATCTATTTAGTAGCAATTTAGCGCTTTAGAGAATTACTAAGTACTTCTTAATACTTATCCTAAAGAACTAAGCCATTAAATTACCTTTCATTATGTAAGCTTAAACTAGAGATGGATCTTATTTTAGTGCTTCATCAAACTTTATCATTGCTTCATCATTTTTCCCTTATTAGAATAGTGCAAATCCTAAGATAATATCAATATTATACCGTAATTACATAAAATGCCAGAGAAATTGCTTTAATTTTGACTGTCATATAGCTATTGGAATCTTTACTCACTCATATAAACTCCTAAATTTTAGTTAACTTAATCTCTATGATTTTAGAAAATAAATTAGTTTCCTAAAATAAAATTAGATTAATATATCCTCCTTTGTTTTATTTTTTTTTTGATGTTAAAATGTAATATATTAAGATAGTTTGATAATTTAATTCCATTTTCCCATTTTTGCTAAAAAGTAACCTTATAATTATTTATAATTCAAGTAGATTTCAGGTTGTGTAGTTAAATATTATTTGGTTCTAGATTTATCGCATTTTCCAATTATTTCAGTATTTCCTCGTTCCGTTTAAGTTAGGATAATGATGAATATTTTTAAATAAAATAATAATGTATGTGGTGATTGATAATAATAATTTAAACCTAAGTTAAAGTAAGAGTTTGTATAATTAGGATTTTTATGTAAACCATCTTCAAAATATTTTAGATTTTTTTTTTTTGTCCTTTAAAAATTTTTTATTTTGAAAAAGTAGAAGAAGAAGAAAATTTTTTTATTAAATCTAATTTACTTCATCTTCGAAACTTATCTATAAAAAAAAACATACAATTTTCTGGTGAGACAAAATCCTTAAAATCTGACTGCTGAGACAACTGGTAGTTGGGGCAAACCCTAAATCAATTTTTAAGTTATCTTTGAAGAATTTAAAATTTCATAAAAGCATTAGCAGAACATTAGATTAGAGTCAATTCAAATTTGTACTCTCTGATATTTTCTCTTAAACAAATAGAAAAAGTTAAAGTAGTTAGGATATGCTGTGTAAAAATTCACAATTCATACCACCTTTTATTGAATTGAATCTGACTTAAAATCTTTAAGTGCTAAAATAAATGCTGCTAATACATTCTAGAAAACAGATTATTAGGAAGTTTGATCGTTAAATATGTTGACGCTTTAAGATGAGAGGATTAGTTTATGGTCTTTAATTTCAAAAATTTTTTGAAAGTAAAAGTGAATAATCACCAAACAAATTTAGAAATCTTCTTTTAATGCAATGTATTCATTTTTAGAGACATTTATTGAAATTCACTTTAGCAGAAGTTTAATCGATTTATGATAACTTTATAATTATTATTCTTAAAATAATTTTATAGTTTTTGAAAGGTCTTATTTAAATGATATTAATTTAGATTCATAGATACAATTACTCAGTTAAACTTATCTTTCATTTTTGCTCATTATTATAAATGATTTTGTATTTTTGTTAGGAAAAATTGGATTTAAGTGAAGGTTGACTTTATAGTGAAATTTTACTTTAATATAAATCAACAAATTATTCAAAAATTTTTGAACTTAGAAAGAATTTTATTAAATATTTATATAATTATAAATAGTTGACATTATTAGTTAAATTAATAAAAAATGTAATAAGGGTATTCAGAAGAGAATCCACAATTCAGTATGATAACACAGGAGCAGAATGAAGCAGTCATATATAATTTATATAAGTTTTAAAATATTAAAGAAGAAAGCCTAAAGAGCAATTTTAATAGAAAAATTTTGATTAAGAGGATTTTTTCGATACATTGATTGAAGCCAGAGAAAATGGTTCTAACCTATCAAATCTATCTGAAGAAACTCAATAATCATTCATTTCGATATATATGTCAGATTATATAGCCAAAAAGGTATAATAAATGCTTGAACGCCTATATAAAGGAAAATACAATAAAATTTTCTTCAAGAATATTGGATGTGAAACAATTTTTATCTGATGTTTACTAATCTAATACATTGGAAATTTATTCAGATTTTTCAGATTAATCAAATATAAGACAAAAAAATAACTAAAAAGAATCACAAAAACATTTAAACCTGAATTAAATACAAAAAAGTTTATAATAAATACAAAACCTTTATAGAAAATGGTTATAAAAAATCTAAAGTTTAAAGTAACACAATAATTAACAGTCTCGTATTAATTCATTAAAATAAAAGTTTATAAAGTTTCAATAACAACAATAAAAGATGCTTTAAGACTAATTGATATTTAAGTGGTACATAGAAATTATAAACTAAAATTTCGTTATATGCCAAGAGCATACTAAAGAGTTAAAAGAGTTAGAGTCATTTTTTAAAATTGACAATATGAGTTAATAATCATAAAAATTGTTTTTAGGATCTAAAATATTTTAGAATTATTATTGTGTGGAATAGAATATTGGTTTAAATTGATTCATCACATGATTAGAATTTTCTTTTTTATTTCAATAATTATAATGTATTACTGGTTTGTTACTATGTTGATATTTAGAAAATCAATCTAGATATAAATAAAAAATTGAATAATCTTTGTTTGAATCTAATCTAAAGTGCATAAATTAGTAATACAATTAAACGTACATTCAAATACCTATAATTTTAAACTAATTATGCGAAGCACTGACTAATAGTGATCTTAGATATTGATTTGAATATATATTCTAAAAAATGAATTTGAGTTAATTTATCAATTATAAATATTTTCAATTAATAATTTCTAGGTCATTTAATATTCTTATGTTATAGAAACTCAATTAAGCAAAAAAAAATTAAAAATCTGCACATAAGCTTGTAAATAATTATATTTAATTTTATGTAAGAGTTAATTAAATGTATTGTTATATTATTTGATATACGTTACTTTAATTTATAAACTTCAGCTTATAAAAACACGTTAGATAAAATGAGACGCATTTTAGAATAAGTTTTATTTATTCGAACAAAATTTATTTATATCTTAATTTAATAAAAATAAAAAATACTCCAAAAATTAATAAATAAGTTCAAAATTAGGATTTTTTAAATTATTCATCAAATGTTTTATAAAGTGTCCTTAATTAATTCTGAATATAAAAAAATATTTTTAATTAAAAATGCAATGTCCATTTTTACCCCACAAATAACAAGTGGAGAGATTTTGTTTAAATCAAAATTGCTGCGAGAAGATGCGATTATCTTGTAATTAATGCCATCAAGAGAGCTTTCATAATGGCCACTAAAAAGATTAAAAACTCATCTCTTATTTACCAAGCTTTGTTGAAGATATATCAACTAGATGCGAAAAAGAAATCATTAAGATGCTGACAGATTTAAGCGATAATATTACTTAATTATTTTTTTAACTCAAAGATAAAATTAGATCTTAATTTTAAATTTCCTCATAAAGGCTCGAGACTTTGAATAACAATTAAATAAACTAAATGTTATGTCGATTCACTAAATTAGACCAGATCAAAACAGATTTAATTGAGTTGGAAATTATAGTTCAAAATCTGTAATTTGCATTAGGTGATTAAATCAACAATCTTTAAAGTAATTTAATTAATTATAGGTAATTAAATGATTAAGATATATCTGAAGCCAGGCAATATTACATTTAAGGTATATACTTTCTAAAGTTAAGGTTTGACTTTATTTTAAAATGGAAATTATTTAAAAGCTTTAAATGCTTTTGATACTTCTTTAATGTTCAATCCAAACCAAATAGATGTGATGTTATGGAAAAGTAAAACTACGAGATATTTTAGGTGAAAGCTTATATTATTCTAATTTTTTTTAAGATGCTCTTGTTAATTTCAAATAAGTTTTAAAATTAGATTATTCAAATATCAATTCTTTAAATGGAATTGGTATTAATTTACTTAATAAATTTAGGAAACTGTTTATTTAGGTTAGAGTTATACAAAGAAGCTATTATATGGCTTGATTAAGCTTTAGAATAAAACCCTAGAGATGTCAAGAGTTTAACAAAGAAAGGTAAATATTTTCATTCCTCTGAAATAGGGGACTGCTTATAAAAATTGAACGATTATTAAGAAGCAATTATTTGGTATTAAAAAGCATTAGTTGAAGATCCAAATAAATTTTGGACATTACAATCAAAAGGTTTTTATTTATTTAATCTTATAGGGTCTTGCTTATAAGAACTTAAGCAATTTTAATAAGCTATCGCATGTTATGAACAAGCATTAATTTTAGATAAAGATAATCAAATTGTTAAGGCATAGAAAATTTATTGCGAATCAAAGTTGTAAAAATGAGTTGCAATAATCATAAATCAAAATCTATTAATTTAGAATAATTGTTTATTCTCTTAATTTGTTTATGCTAATCTATATATAAAAAATAAGCTTCAAATTTTCTCTAAGTTCTGAAATCACAACTAAGATAATAGGATTAAAAAGAAAAGTCTTCTGAATTGTATCAGATTATTTAAGACCAAAAATTATAGATCAATCAAACTTATTTAGAAAAGAAGCATCATAAAATTACATATGTAAATTTGAAGAAAAATTGATCTTTCCCAAAATATAAACAATAATTTTATTCCCTCTTCTATTCATTTAAAATAGAAGAATTACGATAATCTTTAATTATAGTATAATGTTAAACTGTAATTGATAATTATTTAAATATTTTTAGAAGAATTTAAGTATGATATATCTATTAAAAAAAAATGATTAATTTTTTATTTTTTTATGACCTAAATTCTCAATGACTTATCAATTTTTTGTTTGAGTGTTTTGGTTGAGTTTATTAATGCAAAAAGAAGATTCAATTAAACAGTTTCAATTTTTAAGGATGCATCTATTCAAACAAATTGAATTATAATGAAATTAAGTAACTTTAAGACATCATTTGATTGAAAATAAATATAGAATGAATTAAATAATATATAATACCAATATATTAATAAAAGTAATTATTGCAATATTGAGTTTAAAATCATCAAGTTATTTTAAATTCATGATAATTTTGTTTTCATATTAATTGAATTTAATATAGGAAAAACTAAAATTTATATAATTAGAAAAATTTTTGATTTAAGAAATTAATGTAAATGAAGGCGTTATCATTTTGATTATTATTTTCAAGTATCTTTAAATTTTTAATTTGCTATCTAGATAATATATATTTAAGAAAATTTCTATATTTGTTTGCATGTTAAATATTATGTTGAAAGGTTAGTTTTTAAATTATTATTAAATAATAAGATTATAGATCAAATACTGAAAAAATAATGGAATAAAACAAATTGTCACTAAATATCAGTTCTTTCTTGCAAATTATTATTAAAAGATAATAAGAATTGAAAGACTCTAATTTAATCGATTTTAAAAAAACGAAAATAATAAGTATTGAATTAAAGTACTTAAATGGATGAGAAATTGATTTAATCTCATTAATAAAAATGAAAATTTATTTAGCAATAGCAATAATGTTAGTTTTTGTAGCAGCCGCTCCAAAAAATCCATTTGATTATTCTTCAAAAAGATCAATAGCCTCTGCATTGGCTTAGGTTGAAGCAAAATTAAAAAGTAACTCTCCTTTAGAAACTGTGTTGAATATACTTAATTCTTTTAAAGATTCAGTTAACACAGAGTAAGTTCATCATGATGAAATTTTTACAAAATAAAAATAAGAGTGTTAATCAGAAAATGATTTCAGAAAAAGTTAAGTTCAAGATGCTCAAACAGTTTTAAGAGATTCCTCTGCTATTATAAACATTTGTAATACTTCAAAAATAAGAACAACAAATGTTTAAAATGTTAATCAGAAGTAATATTTCTTGAACCAAGAACTATTGAATGTTGTTTTGTCTTCAGCTGAATCTGAAGCAAGATACTATTAAAAAAGAGGAAGAGATTATGAAGACGCTCTTCATGCAATTGATGAAGCCTAAAATATTTTAGCTGCCATATATAGTGGTTCTGGCTCTTTTATTGATATTACTAGAGTATCAAAAGAAATGATTCAAATTTCATTCAACATAAAAGAAACTGCTAAATTTGCTCCAATCTTCTATGCCTTTTCATAACTAGCTTCTTAATAATTTGATGAATCTGCCCTAGAAAGAGTAGCATAACTTTTAGATTCATTAAAATAAAAAATTTAAGAAACATATAACGAATATGTTAGTTCAAATGTTATCTCAGTTGCATCATTTAATGATTAAAAAGAAAGATTAAGATAAACTATCTCTAGATTAGAAGCAAATAATGAGAGACTTTAAAATAAATTAACCAATTTAGTTTAATGCATAGGAACTTAATCAGCAACTTCTTCTGCTGCTTCTGCTAAGCTTCAAAGAAATTAATAACTTTGGGATTCTGCTTAATTATTATGTACGACATTTGCTAATGAATATAATTATGCTACTTAAGCTAGGAGAAATGAGCTTTAATTAATCGCTTCGTTAGAAGAAATGGTTGCTTAGAGATTTAATCAAGTAGAAGATGAGAGACCTAATTTAGGAATTAGCATTAATTTTAAATAAAATTGATATTATAAGTAATTTTAGATTCATATTTTTTATAATGCTTATTTTAATATATATTATTAATGCAGCGTATTTAAATTAATTATTGATTTCTAATTTCCAAATTAATTTATTTTAAATGAGCATAAAATAGATTTCATTAAAGAAAAATATAACTTTTACACTATAATTAATTCAAGTGCATTTCTATATTTTTGAATAGATTAATTTATAAAATTTATTTTTTAACATAATGAAGATATTTTTAGAATAAAAATATACATATAAGATATTTAGTAGAAAAATTTAGATAAAGAAATTGATGTTTTTATATATATTAACATATAGCATAAACTTTAATAAAAAGAAATAAATTCTAATAATGATTTTATAAGTTGAAATTTATCACATTTAATACATTAACAAATAGGTTATGAGTGATAGTATAAGTAATATCAAACAAAAAATAATAATTGTTACTTTTGTTTTTTATTTTGAACAACACAATTTTCTTTAAGTCTTAATACTACCTAATTTATTTAATTTGTTTACTCATTTCAACTAAAGGTTATAATTGAACATCATCTTCTATGTAATTTTCATCATTTGACTAATTTACTTAACCCTGCATTATAAAATCAGATGTTGTATCAACACTATCACATAATTAGTTTGGATATTTAGATTCTCTACGTAATGTATCAAACATATCTGGAGTATTTCGAAAACAAGAATTTTAACTTTTTAATATTTCATTTGCTTAAAAATTCTATTATTCTGTTTATATGTTTGCTATTGCATTTTTATTTAGATATTGTAATGCTTCAAAGAAATCAGGTCTGTTATAATTTATTGGATCTAACATCTTTTAAATCAGCAATTAAATTAATTAGCCATAAACTTATTCAATTAACATGAATGTGATATGATTTATCTTTGAAAATTCTACTTAAGGATGCATTTAAATCAAACACAAACCAAAGCTATATATTTATGCTTTATAAGGGTTATAAACAAATGACTCCATACCTTCTTTTATCGCTTATTATATTTCTGGTGCATGATATTATTTTGTTGAAAAAATACAAGGCTATAGTTTAGAATGAGTAAGCTAGATCATATTATCAAAATCGCAGGTTTTAAATTGCGTAGGATTTTATCTATCATTTATCAAGATATTTTAAGGTTTTATATCTCCATGACACATATGAATCGATTGTAAATAAGCATGAGTCAGAATGCCAGATTTTAATAAATTTGTAAAACATTATTTATTAATTGGAAACTATTCTTTTCTAATTAACTCAAGATGATCTTACAAACAATATTACATATATTCCATACAAATGAATATTACTAACAGTTAATTTAGATTTATACTTGTTTAGTATTTTCCTGAAAATCTTTATTATTTTTACATAGCCATTCCATAAATTTATATTATGGTTTCACTATAATCCTTTTACATTTGATATTACTTTTTTAATTTTTCTACCTGTTCATTTTCTCTAAATAATATTGATGTATACACAATTGTTGAAAGATCATTTCCTTAACAGCAACTTATTAATTTAAAAATTTGTAAAGATATACCCTGTTATTCGAAGATGCTATTAATTTAGCTTATTAGTATTTTCTAAGATCAAAAAATGGAATATCAGGGTGAACTTGATAAAATATATTTTCCATTAAATTAAATAATATCAAATTTATGAGCGCATGCTTGATTAAAAAAAATTGGAAATCAAATAATATAATTCAAAGATTTGATAACAAATTATGAAGATAATATAAATAATGAGATAATTTTAATATTATTTAAAGAAAAACTTATTTTTAGGAAAACTTGATTTCTATTTTATTAACAATTAAAGTTATCTTTTGAGAAAAAAATTTATTTAGAATTATAAAATTAATACACCAATGAGAATTCACTATTTATTCCAACTTTATTTTAAAATCATATATTTTAAATTATTAATTCTAATATCAAATAAAATATATATTTAGATTAACTTTATATTCAAAGAAATAATTCTCTCCAATTATCGAACTATTTTGGATTTAGGATTATTAATGTTTATATTTTTGGTTTCAAAGATAGATCTCTAATGATTATTTAGCTACTAATAAAAAAGGATTAATTCTTTACTTATTAAAAGCTTTCTATTAAAGTATGAAATATTTTTCAAATAAAATGACACTTTTAAATGTTAATTAATCATTTTTCAATTAGAGATTGATATTCTAAATTAAGATATTTAGATTTTATAAATTTGTCAATCATAATATTATCTAGTTTGTTATACATAAATATCTCTAGATAGTTTATTGTTATATATTCACTTAAAATGTCACTAAGTTTTTGAAAATATGTATAGCATTATTTAAAGAAGATTTTAATTCTATTTTCAAATAGACAAAATTCTGAATAATTTTATTTATTTTTCCTGATTCAAAAAACCAAATTAAATATGGGAGAAACTGCTTTTTGAATTTGATTAATTACTTTTCTTTAATTTCTCTCTACATTGTAAGAACGATTGTACAATTATAATCTTATTTCTCTAATAAAATACTCTCAATAGTGAAGTTAACACCAAAATATTTTCAACTTGAAATTTGCTTATTTTCAGAAAAGACGATTTTTTTCATATTATATTAGTGAATATCTTTATTAAATAAAAAAATTGAGAAAATGAAAATTTTTGTTTTCAATATTTAGGTTTTAAAATCTCCAATAATTTTTTGAAATATTTTTTCATGTTTTTCTTTGTATTTTTAATCCAAATTTCAAAAGAAACAATTACCTATGATTCACAATTTTTTGATAAGTTTTCATACACCGAATCAGGATTTGAATGCTAAAATGGATATACAAAGACGAGTGTAATTCCTTTTACAGATACTTTCGCAACTGCGCCATAGATAATATTTTATTTCTCAACTTTGGATTATACTTTTTCAAACAAAAATGAAGTAGATATAAAACTACTCAGCCTAACTAAAACAGGTAAAATTATGATAATATTAGACTTTACATTAAAAATAACATGTAATCATAATAGAGTCAACTCTTATCGAATTAAATGGTTCGCTATTGATGATTATCGTTTGCATGTGATTACCGTAAATAATCAAACTCCATTTACTTCTAAACAATATCCAATATCAAACCCAAATCTTAAAAAAGGAGTTATTTCATTAATCTCCTTTTCTTATTCTGGAGCATTTAATATTGATCTCTAAGTAAAATCCTTTATATTATAGATTACTGAAATAACATCAAGTTATGTTACTGTAGTTATGAATAGTAATTATGAAAATCTGATTTCTATTAGCTATCAAATCATTTTAGGAACTGAAAATTTTCTAACTTTGCTAGATCCAATTTCATCATCTAATGGATATTCTAGTTTATAATTCGATAAATTAGAAGACAATTATTTTGTGATTTCTCAGATGAAGTTAGCTACTACACTTTTGAATATAAGATTTAGAATTATTATAACTTCTACATCGACTCAAATTAGCTATTCCACTTCATCATGTAAATATTTATTAATTATAATAGGGAGCACACTTACTTATCCTATGAATATAATCCAGCCCTATTTTCTGAAATATGGTTAAGGGTCAGTCTTAACTGCGATGGAATGTTTTACTGCAAGAATAAGCAAATTGTTTGATATAACAGCAGATCAATAGCCGGCTTTTTATATGAAAATTATAGAAGTCAATAAAGTTTATAATTCAGTAGGATCAGATTCTATTATTATTAGTGGATCTTATTAATTATTAAATATTCATATTTATTATAAGTGTCCATCAAATAATAAAAAGGTTCATAGTTAATTAAATAAATGTAATAATTGTAGTGGAAGTAATAAGACTTATAACTTAAATCATTATTGTCATGGGTCAATTAACTCAATTTATATTTATGCTAAATACAAAGCATAAGAAATTAACAAAGAATTATAAGTGAGTCTAACTAGTAATGGTATGTCTATTGTTTAAACATTAAGAAATTAGATTGTTACATAATAGAATATACTAAAAGTAGAATTTTTAGACATTTGAGATAATTAAATATCTAATTTTATATAATAATATCTTATTATTACATTTATAAGTTTATAATTTTCTCTATTTTTTTTTTCTTAAAACTAAAAATAATTAATAATTATTAATTTCTAAAGATATTAGTTGATTATGAATATGAGTAAAAACATGGGCATAAAATGATTGTATATGATTTAATTTATTGTACATCAATTTTATTTGGGCCAAACAAAAATTGCAGATTATTTAGTCTGACGATATGCTGTGTTAGATATATACATAGCGGATTTTCTTAAATTTGCTATTTTCTAAATAGCTTTCTCGTTCCTAAATGCTTAAATTTTAGAATAATTCTATTGTGGAAAAAATGTTTAAATTGGTATGGTTTATCAAAAGATTAAGTTTGCTTTTAGTGTTTTAGTTTTTATTGTTGTGGCTATTGTTCATTTTTTGCGTTTATAATTTAATTATCTTCATTCTAAAGTCAAAATTATATTTTACTTATAGTTTTTAATTAAAGCTTTCTGTCATTTAAGAGTACGTTTACTATTATTTTAAGGCATGCCATCTTATTTTTTTTTATCTCCTATACTAGTTACGTTGTTATTCATTTTCAAAATTAGTTTTTAATATCTAAAAGTAATAATTTAGAATACCTAATTCATTTATGGTAAGTAATGAGTTACAGGACAATTAGTTGCATAATGCAAATTAGATTCACTATTCCAACAAGTACTATTTATAACCTTAAATTCATTTGAATAAATTAATTTGTCTCGAATCATCCAGTATTTTTCGAAATCATCTTAAAAAGATTCAAGCATCTCCGTAAATACTTCCCTCTTTAATTTATATAATCTGCTATAAGAAATAGAAGATGCGGATGCTAATCTTGGTCTTCCTGTCAGAAATGACCATTCTCCAAAGTATTCCTACTACTCTAATTATTTTATCCAAAATGGTCGCTATTCTCCTGTGTTTGCAAATATAAGAGTAGATCCATAATCAATAAAATAAATAGAATAGTCATCTAATAGATAATCAACATTTTCTAAGAATATGATTTCATTTTAAGCAAAACTAATCTCTTCAATTTTAATTGAAAGTGATCTTAAAAATTCATTTGAAAATGTTTTTGATATAAATGGAATTTAATTAAACATTTTTCCATATGAATTAAAACATAATTCTTCCTTGATCTCAGGTGCTAATACAGTGAATATTTCTTATTCTAAACTTAAATCTCTTGTTCCTTCCTCATACCAATGTTCATTTAAATATCTTCTTACTCTTTCTTAAACTTAAAGTGGAACTTATTTCGTTTACAGAAATTTATTCACAGCAATTCTTTTTTTGAAAATTTTGATAGGATGAACATTAAATTCCTCTATAATTTAAATAATGAGTTAACATTCACTTAAAAGATGAATACAGCAAAAATTATTCCTCCTAAACACCATGTACATTCAAAAACATTTAATGGAGTAATATCACCATATCCCATAGTTGTTGTCATAGTTCCTAAACCGAAGTAATATGAAAAGAAAAATTAAAATCCTGGTTCAAGTTCTCCTATTATTCCAAAGTTTCCATTGTTTAATAACCAAGAATCATATCCTGCTTCAACACTGGCCTTGCCTATTACATAAAAAATACAAGAAAAGATTAAAAAGCAAAATTGCAATAACACTATAATTTTTCCTACATTATAGATAGTTCGAAGAGTTCGATACAATAATGTAGCTTCTTCATATAAATAATCTATTTTTATAAGCGCAAGGGGTTGATTTAATATATTTTTAATCATTTAGTATTAAATTTTAATTTACAAAAATCTCAAACTTTAGTATTCTAATATTTTTCTTAAAAATTAGGTTTTCACTAAGTTTGCGAATTTATACTAAAATCTTAAGAATTATAATATTTATTTAATTTGAATTAAAATTGAAATTTAATTCATTTTCAATTGTTTTAAAATCCATAAATTTATAAATTTATCATATTGTTACGAATCTAATTTGGCCAGTTTATTATTATTATCAATTTATACTGCAATCAAAAATTTTTGGATTTTTGCTTAATTTTGATAATGAATCAGAAATATATAATAGCATATTGCATATTGTTGGATATTTGTTTGATATTAGATAGCTTATTTAGAGTAGTAGTAGAAGAATTATAATTCCAAAATTTGGAATTTTCATTTCATACCAAATATATATCTTTGTCATACTCGAACGATGTGAAAATTGCTTTTTAGAAAGCAATAACAATTTTAAAAATTCTCTGTGATTTAAATTCTAAAGATTAGTTATTTCGACCCGAAGAATCTTGAAGCTAAATCCCAAATTTTTGGATTTTTAGTATTTAATGTATTAAAATATAATCCCATTTTTTGGATATTAGGTATTTTTTTATTATTAAAAAAATATTGAAGAAGAATCGAAAATTAAATATTTTTATTAATTGACTCTAACAACAAAATTAGATTAATTGAGTCATCATTGCTAAATGATTATACACCAAAAGCTAGGGTACTTAGAATATCAAACGCAAAGTTTAATTTTAGATATTAATAAGCAATTCTTGTTTTATCAGTAATTAAATTTCCATGTTCATAAAAAGCTGTCAAAAATTCTAAAACGAAATCTAGTACAGTTAGAGGATATAATAATAGATTATAATAAGAAAATAAAGGATAGAGTGTCAATTATAATGTTAGTTCTTGGTAAGAAAATCTTGAATTAATAGTTTTAATACCCAAACATTACTACCATAACAAACTGTAATTGGTACAACAAAAAAATAAAGTAGGATAATTCCTACAATTATTGCCTTCCAAATCAACATAACTATAGAATTAGGAAGAAATACTGGGAGTTTCTAATAAACTATACATTTAACTTATATACTTACATATATACAATATATTAGTTGAATCAGGATTTTTAATTATTTATCCATTTCTATTGCCAGCAATTTCTTCGCTCTCGTCAAATTAATTGATTAAAGTATAGCCATAATCAATAGAACTTGATTTAATTATGCCATTGAACGAGAGAGAGTTAATTTAATAATTACTAGATTAAAACGAATCAGTTTTTTCATTAATCATCAACAATGGTTATCTATTAGATTTATAGAGAGCATTATCAACAAACGGCCCTGACGTCTCATATTTATCTATTAGTTAACTTTCTGAGTTTCTTTAATTCATAACTAAAATAGTGTTTTTATTTTAATGATGAGAAATTGTTTAATTAATCGGTTAGATATTTTTATATATGTATTAGAATTCTTAAGCAGAAATGTCATAAAAGTACTACTAACCTTAAAAAGCGTTTGGCTATTAGGCTTAATCAAGTCAACCATAATAAATGAATAGTAGATTTGGAAACCCATATTCCTAATATATCCCTTAAGATGATAATCTGAGAGATTATCATTAGAGATATGATAATCATATTAATGATTTGCAAAATAATGGATAAATGTTATCAGATTTAGAATTTAGATTGGATGAAGAAAGAAAGAATATGAAAAATGTTAGATAATAGTTAGAAAATAATTTAGAATCTGAAAAGTAAATGAGAATAGAATTTGAAAATAAAATAATCGCCAACAGAAATGAAACCTAATAAAAGGAGAATTATATTTAAGAATTAGAGTTATATAATATTATTATTGCTAGTTACAAATTGTAAGATATAATGATGAGAAACGATTCCTTAGAACAAGAGAATGTTGCAATGAGAAATGAATTTATTAGAGGATAAGAGTAATACAATTAAAGATTAAGGGAATAAGAAGATAGAAATAAGTAATTAAATAGGTATATGTTGAAAATTTTTCAAGATAATTATAATAAAGTGATGAAAAATTTAGGATTGAATTAGAAAGAATTAAAAAAGCGCATGAACAAAAAGTATCAGAAATGACTTAAACTTATAAAATTTAAAAAGAAGATGCAGAAGCTTAGATAAGAAGTTTCAAAACTCAAATATATGATTTAAATTAAGATATTACAAATTTGATGAATGAAAATACAAGAATAAAAATGGAAGCTGAAGAAAATATTAGAGAAACCGTTGTAAGAGTACAAGATGAAGAAATGCGAAAATATATGGGTCATTTAAGAAATATAGAATAAAAATTGAAAGCCTCTGATGAAGGAAGAGAAAAATTATCTAAAGAATATGAGAATACTTTATCATAATTATCTGAAAAAGAAAGACTATTAAAATAAAAATAATTGGAATATGATTAAAATTATACAAGATTTAAATAAGAATATAGCTAGCTTGATTCTGAATGCAAACAATCATATTAAGGAAGAGAAAAGTTAAGAAATGAATTACAATCTAAAGACTAGATAATTAAATAATTATAAGCTGAAAGTGCGGATTTATCAAAATAGTTTTAAAAGGTTAAGGAATTTTAAGCACATTAAATGACTGAAATTCAAGAAAATAATTCTTAAGAAAAAAGATAATTGGAAAAAGAAAAAGACGATTTATCAAGAAAACTTAATAAATCAGAAGAAGTAAATTTATAATTTTTAAGGATTTAGACAAGAAAGTAAATGGAGGAACATATTGAGAGATTGCAATTACAATTAGAAGAATTAGGAGGATAAATACATCAACATATTGAAAGATCAATATATTAGACTATTAATTAAACAAACTTTTCGAGTAAATTTGATAATAGAAGACCTTACCAACCATAAAAGTATCAATGATATATAAACACTTAAAAGTACAATAAATTTCATAAGTTTATTCTGATTATTAAATTAAGCTATTCTGCTTGGCTTTTGAATGATAATTGAATCGATATATAGAAAACTATTTATTTTAAGAATGAATATTAATTTTTTTAACTGTTAAATTTAATGATTAATCGATTTGAAGATAAACTTGCTTTAGGTCTGTCAAGAACACTTAAAGATTAAGAGAATGTGATGCCAAAGTCGTCTATGATGAAAGACGAATAAAAAATATAACAAATTCTTATTGTGAAATAGAAAGAAATTGAATATAAAGTGAATTAAGAGAAAGAGAGGTAGTTTTTTAACAATTAATTAGGTTTAAATAATAATATGAATTGGAGATAAAGATATTAAAAGAGGATCTAGCTTATCAATCTCATACAGCTGAAATGGAAAAAGAAAAATGTGTAAAATTGTTGAGAGATGAAATCTAAGGTTTGTAAGATGAAATTCAAAATATAAAAATCTAAAATATTGAAGAAATCAGTAATCTCAAGAGTAAATAACAAAGAGAATAATAACAATAGATTAGTGAGTTTTAGAGAGAAAAGTCGCAATTATTAGAAAGAAATGTTAAGGAGATTAAAAAGATGGAATAGTTAAGGTGTTAAGAGTTAGAATAATGGAAAAACAGAACTTTAATGGACAAAGATTAAACATTACAATTATTTGAAGAATAAAAACATAAAGAAATTAAATAATTGACTGATACTTTCACTTATTAATTATAATAATAGCAATAAGAAAGCGAATAATCCTTAAGATTGTAAAAGACTTAATATGATTAAAAAATATAAAAAATAAGTGATTAACTGGATGTAGAAAGAGGTAATTGTGAAATACTAAGAAAAAGATTGTAAGAGTAAAAAAAATAATTTGATATGGACAATGAAGCTCTTAAAAAAGAAAAATAAATTAGAGTTGAATAATTACAAATAGAAATTTTTTAAGAAAAATAAAAGTATTAATAATTGTAATAAGAAATGGATTAGTTGAAATTTAATTTAGCTTAAAAAGAACAAAGGTTAATTGAAGAAATAGATTAAAAAGAATAAGAATTAAGGAATTAATATCATGATGATATGAATTCATTATATTAAAGATAAATTGAAGTTGCATAAAGCTTAGAGCTTTAATACAAAGAATTAGATGAAGCTGCAGAAAAAAAATATAGTAAATTGAAAAGCTAGTATGAAGAATTATAAGCCATAATGAGAGATACATTGGATAAATAAGAAAGAAAACCTTTAAGACCTTTGTAATAATAAAGAAGTAAGAAAAGATATTAATAAATAGGAATTGGTTCAAAAGATAGATAATAAGAGGAAGAAACTGGTTTATAAATGCTCAATCTCTTAGAATAAGCCTAAAGAAGATCATCACAAATGTCAAATAGAAAAGAAATAAAAAAACCACTATCTTGATTTACTATAATAATATATATATTTACCTTAGTATTTAAAAAACATTTAAAATTATAGAATTTTATATTTATATAATTTTTGAATCTTTTTTTATAGACTGACAAATGATGCATCAATCTGGATATGTCTTTATTAATTAATACTGCAAAACATATTTTTATAATTACAATTTCGACTATATAAATACTTGATTATTTTTGTTAATTTCTGTTAATAAAGCATAAATAATCGTTATATTTTTTAAAATCTAAATTAATTATTATATCTTAGAGTTATTTATATTTGATAGAAATATGATTTAAATACTACATTTTCAATTAAAGCATAGATTTTATCCGTAATTAATGGTCTCTTCTAAGTTAATGATACTAATTAAAATGTGGATATAATTTAATATTTAGTGAGTCTATATTAGAAATAATAAATTAAAAGACAATTAGATTTAAAAATTTTCTGATGCTATTCTAATAAAATCTATAAAAATTAAAAACAATATATGTATTTTGATAAAATAAGAATTTAAAAATATTTCATAATGGAAAAAATATGTTTCTATAGAATATTTTTATTATCTAATTGCTGTCGGGTGTTAATTTAATGATTCTCAATTTTAATGAAAGAAACGATTATACTTTATGGAAATATTTTTGAAATGAAGTATTTAAAAATTTCATAAGAATATAAGAATAAATAAAACAACTATGAACTTATGATGTAATCAATAGAATAGAATGAAAATTATTTTTTTTTATTTTCAATCAAAATAATATACAGATTATTATTTTAATATTCTTATGGGAACTTAACACTCATCACCTATAAAATTCGACTGTGTTGGCTGCTAATCGAATGACAATGAATTTGCTGTAACAAGAAATATAATCTGATAGAATGTTGATTGGAAAAAGCAATTATATAGAGATTGTGAATAAATAAAAGATAAATGTAGATGGGCAAAATATTTTTTATCGTAAGCATATGGTGGATTAAAATCTCAGCCTATAGAAGGGTATCTCATTTAATTCTAATCAGCCCATTAATAATACAAGAGTAAGAAATCTTAATTAGTTTTAAGGTTAGTTTCTGAAAAATTCACGAAAAAGTTAAAGTTATTCTAGTAATCTAAATTTGTCAATTAAGCAGAGTTCAGAAATCTCTATCAAACAACTTATTTTAAATACAGATTTAACTATACAATAACTAGAGATTCAGGCTAATACTATAATCAATAAATAAGAAGCATCAGTGTCTTTATAAATAATTGAAAAGAAGAAAATAAGTTAGAGTTTTGACAAAGAGGACGAAATGCTTTTATCTCAACTATTATATTATGTGGACATCATAAAATTATTAAAGCAATAAATAAGCAATTAGGATCATCAACTTTATGTTGTTCTACATTTTTTTGTTGATTCGTTTAAACGATAATACAATATGGATCGTTGTTCAAAGCAATTAGATCGAGCTGTTACAGATTTAATTGAATTTTCTAGAGTGTTTTAATAGTGTATTCAAAACTATTATTCATATGAAAAAGCTTAAATGTCTACTGGACCTGTAACTGATCTATTTAATAGATAAAACATGTTAACTTCTATATATTCTATGTTGTTTCAAAAGGAAATTATATATTAGATTATTTATGATATGGCTTTGGAATGGCTTAGAAAAGATGTAGATATGTTAAAAACTAGAATAGAAAATTGTTATAATAATGAAATAGACTTTTACGATATTAATGTAAGGTTTAGACTTAATAAATCAACACACACATATTTGTTAAAAAAATACTCAAATTGTGAAATAAATTATAGAGAAGGAATTCCTTATCATAAATGTTACAAGCTGCTAGCTTAAATTAAAGAGAAACAGTCTCCATAATAAAAACTCAAAGCATTAATATATTGTTTGGAGAAGATTATAAAATAGATTAAATATTTTTATAATATGTATGGTTGCGAATATGATTTTTAAATCGAATCAGCAGATCTAATCTCAATATATATGTATATAATAATCAAATCTCAGCTTTTTGATTTATAAGTTCATCTGTATTTCATCGAACATTTTATTAATAACAATCAAATTAATTATGGCCCTTATGGCTATTACTTAACTTCAATGCATGCAGCAATAAGAATGATTTTATCATAAGAAAAATGAATATTAATATAATTATTATTTAAAAAAGGTCTAGATGGAATAAATAAAACTGCAAATCAAAGTTACCGATATGGATGAAGATTTTATCAAAAAAGTCACTTAAATTACATAATCAGCTATGTAATAGTTTAGAGCAAAGAAATAAATTGCTCATCATATCAAATATGAATTTGATAAATTTGATTAATTTGGATGGTATTGCATTGTCAGAAGAAATTTCTGAAGTCATGTAATTCATTAAACAAAGTAGTTTATCTTTTACCAACATAAGGAATTATATTTTTACTGTGGAAAGTATGAATCGTTTAATATATGAATATTGATTGTGAAAAATAATAATTTAGAAATACTATAAACAATTAAATCAATAATAAATCAAATCTTGTTAGATTAGAGTTTAAAATATTTATTTTCTAATGTATTAATTTATGTTGGTTTATTTAATATAAAATATAATTTATTTTGTTTTTGACAAATTCAATTTACTGAATGATGAAAAAACATTAAATTGAAATTGATTTACTAAATAAATTCAAATTTTATTTTTATTTTGAAAATTGTGTCAATAAAATTCTTAAAATGTTAGAAAAAATTACTTCTTTATAATAGCTTATTATATGTAAATTTGCTACACTATATAAATCATTATAAAATATAAAAAATATTATCATCTCAATACATAGGAATGGATTCTATTTGTTAACAATGCCAAAAACCTGGAATTGATAAGGAAATTTAAAGTGAAGTTTAGTTGACTCATTCAAAAGAATAATTTGAGGCTAGAAATAATACTGCGAGTCACTAATACAATTGTTAAAGCACAAGGTAACTAACTTTTCGGAATGATTTTACTTCAAAATTTATTAGTTTAAGTTAATCATCTGATTCAGAACCAAATTAAGATAAAGACCCTGATGATAAAAGATCATTTTTCTCTAACTTTTAGACATTTTAAGCAATGCCTTCTCAAAAATCCTCAAAATTAATTTCTCCTCAATTCACGTTTTTTGCAGATGAAAACTCTATTGATAATTAATTCCAAAAGAAATTATAGACGAGATAACTAGAGTGAGCTTAATAAATTTTATGAGAAACGATTTATGTATTTAAATATTTATTTGAAATTCAAATAATGATCTTTAAATTTAGAGTATGTAGATAATCACTATAAGAAATTAAATTAGAACAAAAACTTCCAGTTAATTTTATAAATGAAATATAAAGAAGTATTGAGATTTTCTGAAGACCTGGTAGTATTGGCTGAAATTATCTTCTATAGTTGGGGTATCACAATTATTAAGAGATAGAGGAAACTTCCTCATTATTAGTAATATATTTTCTTAGTTTTATTCTTGGAAGCACAATATAAGGGATTTCCTCATTTTAACATAGATTTACGAAATTTACACAATTGATGCTATTTTATATAGCCTATGCAATCAAGGGAATATCAGTTTGGAGTTCAACGCAAGAAAATATATCTATTTCCTTGAATGTTCATCTAATTATTCAATTTTATTTTTCTAAAGAACAAAATATATAAGAGCGAAGTATGTCATACTATGCATTTTTCTTAATTTGCATAAATACATTTAATTATCTTACAGTGACAACAGATAGCTACTTTATTTTTTCTCTTGATATAATTTTAGTAGTTTTAGATGCAAAACATCTTTCAATTATTTTCGAGAAAACTTGTAGAAAACCCTAGTATTAGTTACCGAATAGTACACTAAATACTACAACAAATTAGTAAAAACTAGGTTAAACATTTTAATTTGAATTACCTTCAGTAAAAAGCCCAAAAGCACCATCAAATTAATATGATAGATTTTCAACAAAGAAGTTAACTTTTAATACTAAAATGGATATATTTGAATGTACAATAAAGTTAGAAGATTATTTTAAAAAAGAATCTGCAAATGATCTCCAGAAAAGAGATGTAATAATTTAAGAAGAATTTTTTAAATTATCTTTGTTATACAAATATAATGATATTACTCATAAAATAAAAATATCAGACTTCCTTTCAGATTATTATGAAGAATTATCAAATATATATTATTTCTCAATAGAAGATAATGATACTTTTGATTTTAGAGATACAGTATTGTTAATCGAATAAGTTAAAAATAGCGAAAGTGAAACACTGATTTAGTTTTTATTTTTAGATGTTCCCCAAAAATATTAAAGAAAATAAAGTAGAGTAAGAAAATAACTATTTTTTGATATGTGTAAATAATTATCGCATGAACTTGGAACTAGTCTCAATTCTTTGATGACATTTAGTAATCTTGCTGCTGAAGATGAAAGAATTTCAGAATAAATTAAAACAACATATATATATCCTATTTTAATCAATAGTGTCTAATTTAATCTAATTATTAATAATGTCAGAGATTTCACTCATTTAGGGTTAAAAATATTTTAACTTAAATTAGAAGAAATGCAAATTATTCAAACAGTTGAGTTCATAAATTCATTATTTGATGAACCACTTTAAAATAAAGGAATAGAGTTGTCTGTCTAATATCATTTAAAAAATAGATATCTAATTACAGATAAAGAAAGATTTGAATAAATTTATTTTTAGTTATTACAGAATGCAGTAAAATTTACTTTATCAGGTTAAATTAGAGTTAATATATATAATAATGCTGATCGATTTATTTTATCTATTGAGGATACAGGAATTGGATTAAGTGAAGAGGAAGAACATAATTTAAATTATTTATTGGATAAGGACGAATTTATTAAAGTTTCTGAGAACGCAGTAGGTTCTGGAATGGGATTGGTTATATCTAATATGATTGTAAAGTAATTAAATAGAGGAGTTCCAATCAAAATAAAGAGATTATTAATAGGAACTTAATTTTATTTTGAATTACCAAATGACATTTAAGAAAACTATTTTTCTAACTAAAAGGCGTTATTAGAATTTTCATCAGGAACACAATCTATTAAATTACTTTCATAGAACTCTTATATCGAAGGCCCATTAGGATAATAATCTCATGTAATATCATAAAATTTTTCTTCTTAAAAGATTGCAATAAAGAAAAAGAGAAAAGAGACAAAATCATTTTCTGTAGTTCATCATTTTGAAGATGAAATTGAAAGCGATGTTTTGAGTGAATCACATAAAAACAAGATACGTTTTTTACCTGCGTTTTAAACTAGATAAAAGAAAGATATGTTAGAGTATTGTTTATAAAGTGAATGTTGTTCAAGAGCTTTAATTGTTGATGATGAATATTACAACATTAGATGCTTAAAATTAATTATGTAAAAATATGGAGTAAAGTGTGATCATGCATTTAATGGTTTAGATTCTCTTGCTTAAATTAATTCAAAAAAAGAAAATCCATGTTAACATTGTAATAATTAATATTACTTATTAATATTTCTTGATATTAATATGCCAATAATGGATGGGTTTCAAACTATTAAAGAAATTAAAACATAAATTCAAAAAGAGGAAATTAAAAAAGTATATTGCATTGCTACAACTGGATTGTGTGATCTCTAAACAAAACAAAAATGTTATGAAGATGGAATGGATTATTTTATGACCAAACCTTTAAACTAAAGTTTGCTTAAAGAAATTCTTTTAACATTTTTTCCAACTTTAGAAATTAAAGTCAATTGAATCTTTTTTAAAAATAATGTTAATTTTAATTTATCAATATTTCTATTATTTCTCAATAAAATAAATTAGAATTTTATTCAATTTCTTTTGTTTCATATCAATTAAAATTAACATTATTATAAACCTTATCACTCCAATTATTTTTAACTTTTTTAATAATTTTAGTTTGAAATAACTTTAACTATTTATTATCTTTACTTTTATATAAGCAGAATGATATTCATAAATTTAATTAAGAAATAGTTAAAATAAACCGATAAAATTATTCTTTTTATATATAATATTATGTTACTAAAATGGTTCTATATCAAGAATAAGTTTAACTTTTAGAAAAAATTCTTAAGAAGTAATTGCAATTCCTTAAAAAATAAAAGTTATAATATAGTTATAAATAAAATATAATAGATAGATTTGAAGACTCTCCATTTGTCTAAAGAAGGGAATATACAAATATGTTAATTCCTCTATATCCTATCGAGATATTAATATTTTTGGGATATATTTATAAAGGAATTTTTAATAAATGATTGGCAAAGTAATTATACAATTATTACAAGTATTTTTGAACTAATTTTATTATTAATTAAGTTTATTGCATATGGATTGGTTAGGGTAACTGATTGATATAAAGGTGTTAATTGGCTTTGGAGTAGGTGTTTTAACGGCCTCTCTATCTCTTATTCCTACACTGAGGGAACACAATCAAGAAAATGCTTAAAACTAGAAAATGAAATTATCAACTAAATCAGCTCCATCAACATAGGATCTCAAATAAGTATATATTAAAGGAAATGAAAAACGATAACTTCAAAATGATCTCTAATCCAATACAAGAAAAACCGAAATTCATAACTCTATTGGGACAGATAAAAATTAATAAGATTATTATTCTAACTTAGATGATGGGATTAGGAAAAAAATTAAAATACAGAAGACAGATGAGGAATCATCTAGTTAAGATGTTTCGTTATCTTAGAGTTTTAATCAAAATGAAGGATCTTAAAACTTCATTTAATAAAATAACAGTAAAATTTTTTAATATAAAATATAAGCAAAAGCATAAGATTAAAATGAAAATTAAAATGAAAATGAAAATGAAAAAGAAAAAGAAAAAGAATAATTTCCCTCACCTTCAAGACAACAAGATAGTCCTTAAATTAAAGTAGATGACAAAGAACCATTAGAAGAATTATAATAAAATTCTCTAATTGCTGATGAACCTAACAGAGAATTGGAAGATTAAGAAAACATATTATGATTCAATTATGCAATTTTCGATTCAGATGTATATATATTCATCTCTTTAAATTTATTTATTAATTAATAAGATAATATGTAAAGTTAAATTCAATTGTTTCTAAATAAGTAATTGATGATAAATGAATGAAGCTATTTTCCTAATTTAGATAAAAGTCACTTAATTGATTTAGAATTTATGAATGAAGATGAACTTTTTGAATGGCTGCATCAGAGATTATTACTATTTATAAATACAAAAGATGTATAAATTGGAGCGAAAGCCATATAACATTGGTGTTAAAAAGGATTTTGTAATAATTTACTTTTACTACCAAGATTATAGAGTCAGGGATACCGATGGTCAACTAATTCTTAATTGTGTTAGCAAGACTATAATTAAGGAACAATCCAAAGATGGTCGATGAAATCACCAGACTAATTAATGATACTGAAGACAAATAGAAATTATTAGATCATCTTTCATTAGCTGAATAGAAACAAGTCAATTTAAAGGTTACTAATGTAAAAAAATTAAATATTACATCAGTCACCAAGAATTTTAAAAACAAAATTAGACCAAAAAGATTAGGGATTATTTGGTAACATTCTAACAGCTCTTAGATGTTGGGATAAAAAATAAAAATGATAAAAAAACATTCAAATGTTATATTTCTTCTATATTACATTCTAATTGTAACTCTTTATTAAATATTTTTACAATATACTTATTCATCCTTTCGCTATCTATATAAATTAATATATTTTAATTTAGATTAGAGAATTTGGTTAGAAAATACGTTATTTGACTATAATTCATTGATTTAGTTATTTTATATATAATAATATGCTTTCATATTCTTTGCTTCTATCAACTCTTTAATTTTAAGCGAGCTGATTTACTTTAATCTCAAAACTTAAAGCTTGAGTTAAGTCTATGAGATTCTTACAACATTATTGAAATTTTTCCAAATCAATTTTGAGATTATTACAATTTATTTATTCTTCTTCATAACTTGACTTAATTCTCAATTCTTTGAGTACTCTTTTAGAAAATGTTCTTAAATCTTCCAATTCTTAATCAATATTTTCTTATGTTTAATTCATAAAATAAATAAATATAAATATAAAACTTAATAAATACATATGTTAAATTTCAAATAACCTTATCTTTTCTTAATTTTGTAGCAATAAGTTCAAATAAACATAATTCATCACCTAAACTTTCTTCAGCTATAATATTCCTATCTTCTCTCTCCTTAAGTTCTAGAAGATGTAATTACTTTTAATCCAAAGAGCTACCATCTTCAAACCTTACTAAAATGTTTTTCTTTCTATTGTAAGGTTTTTGATGTTCTTTCAATAAATACTTAGCAAAATCTGTCATCAATTTTGAAGACTTTCTTAAATTATAATATTAAAAATATCTTATACTTGTTAATAAATGCATAAAGATAAATAGAATAAGCACGTTTTATTTGATATGCATGAAGTTTTGTCTTTTTCATTACTTCAACCACTTTATCTTTAGGTATCTCTACTATATCTTAAGCCGAATTAATAATCTTATTTAGTTTAAATTTGTTTACTTTATTAGGTATTATTTCTCTAAAATGTTCATACAGGATTTTTGAATCTGTAATATCTCTCATTACTTAAAAATCTTCTGATGGATCTTCAAGTGTGATTTATAAACATTTTTCATCTTCTAAACCTAATTTATAAACAGTTTTTAGCATTCGACTTCCATGTCCTTTGCGTTGATATTACGGTATGAATAACATTTAACTCAATCTATGTCTTTATTTATTCCAACCAATATTAAACTTATAGACTGTTGTTAATCCAACAAATCGACGTTTTTCATACAATATCAAATATACCCATTCATTTTCATCACCAGGATATTAGACTCCATCAATTAAAACTAATAGAAATGCTTATAAAAATGGTTTAAATTGAACAAATCCATTTGTAGTTGCTATTTAACATTTATAAATTCTAAAATCTCCATATTCTTCAATTAAATCTCCTAAAGGTTATTAATCTTACTCTTCTTCTAATGCTTAAATGAATTACTCTTCTGAAGAAAGAAAACCTGCTTCATAAACTTTATTAAAACTCTCTTATAAATCATCTGCATCTTCAGTCTGTTCACTATAAGATATCTAAATATAATTTTTTGACTCTGAATTACTTTTATATAAGGTTTCAATCCAAGTGCCGTGACATTTATAGTAATCTTAAGATCTTTATATCCATAAATTTCATTTGTCTATCTAAACACTTAATGAACATAACTAGGTTAAAACTTCAGGCCTTAATCTGCTTTATACTATTCTACAGTTTCCACTAATATATATGTAATTGCTAAAGAGCCATTAGTGATAAATGGGTCATCTTCTCTTTAGACTTCAGGAGGTTTCTCAAGATATTTTAATGCATTCATTCTTAAGTATTGGCCTTGCTCTTCGTCGAATAGGTTTGCCATATTATATATTAATAATAAACAATTTGGCGCGAATCAAAAAATTTAACTCTTTGATCTTTTTTTGGAATTTATATTAATAATCAATATATTTTTTAAATAATGCATAATGAATTGTTTTAATTCTAAAATTAATAGGTGCGATTGTAAAACTAATTGAAATCAAATAATTTATTAATTTTGAAAATGAATCAATCCTTAGTTAATCTTTGTAAATAATATTGAATTATTCTTAATAAATAAAATGTTCATTTCAATTAGTTTAAAATGAGTTTGGGTTTAGTTCTTATGCTAAAATTATATTAATAATTATTAAAATTTAATGGAGAAATTAGGCAATCTATTTGAATTCTTTGTGACCGCAGGAATCAAGACCAATGATTAAGGTAATTACAAATAATTTATTTATACGTAGATGTGATATTATAATCATGTACTACTGCAAATAAAAAAGATCTTGCTATACTTACGATTTTCCCTAATCCAGTGGAACGAAAAATGAACCATGTTTTAGCAGACATAGCTTTGGTAAAAATTATAATAATTATCATCATACAGTGGTGCTTTCCTTTAGGAGTGAAGACAGTAAAGGAGGGGGATAGCAGATTCAATAAAATAGAAGAATATTTTAAAGAAGATGATAATTAAGCATCTGCAAACGAGATCAATTACTTTGTTATCAATGATTTTAAATAGCACATAAAATTTTACTGTACATCAGCTTGTTTTTACGAAAAGATGTTTTTATTAATGCCTCCTAATGATAAATTAATGTAGGTTTATGTTCCTAAGTCATTCTGTGTGATATCTCGTTATCCTGCCTTCATTCCTCAGAGGAGTTTTGTGATGCAATTACTAAAAATTTAGAAGCTTCGTCTTTCATAAAATAGGGAAAGAGATAAAATAATAACAATTAAAAGAGGACAGTAAGAATATTAGATTGAAGAAATTAAACTCTACGACTTTTATATCAGAACAGCCCTTACTTAATGTCCTATAGTATAGGATAAGTATTTATATATCAATAATTAGTAAGCGTAGAGTATAGGTTAAAGTTCAGCAGTTCTGAGATCTGGATGAATTATTATGTATCCAACTCGCATTTGGCAACTCATTTTTCTATATTTAAACTGTCAAACAACCTTTTTGATGTTTTAATTTTTAACTAACCCATCTTTAATTTGTACAAATTACTATTATACATGATGCTTGAATATCAGATTATTATTGTATCTCGGAAACCAGCTGGAATTACTTTATTTTGTCAATCATTAGTTGAATTGCTCGCTCCTTTATAATGGCGTGGTCTCTTTATCCCGTTTCTCAGACCAGGATCTTTTGATTTTCACAAATCCTAATTACCTTATATCATAGGTCTAGATAGAAATCTCTATGAAATTGTAATTGAAATATATTTAAATTAATAAGTCTGAAAAACCTTTGCCAAAAGAATTGAAAAGAGTCATTTATGATATAGATGATGGTCGAATACTTTCTAGATCGGATGATCCGAAATGTCCAAAATAATATCAAAATTACTTCATTCGCAAAATGAATACTGTTTTTGCAGATCTAAAGTTTTATGAGAATGTATACATATCTGCATTAATTTTAGGAAATCTTTGAAGAAGGAATCATGAAATATAGATAAGCATTTTATAATTTTAAGTTACTTATGCTAAACGATATATATAAGTATTTCAGTACAGATACATCAAATTAAAAATCGGAAAAAAAAATTGTAATGTTTGATTATAAGAAATTTCTTGCTTCTTTTGAAAGCCAGGATTAGCTATTTTTCTTGTAATTTCTTAAAACATTGTCTTTTCAATAATTTGTAAAAGATCTCTATAAAGTTATGGAATATCGAGAAGAATTTATAAAAAATAATATTGAAAATGTAGAATATAATTTTAGTGCTGTTTTATAATTTTTTGATGATGTAAGATTTTTGAGTATTCGTTTTGGTGAGTAAACTCTAGATGATAAATTAGTAATTCTAGAAAATTTGTAAAATAATTATATTAAAGCAATTCTTGAGAGAAAAAACGATACCAGTAATTATAAAGTCATAGAAATGAAAACCACTGATTTTATTCCCGAATATTTAGATCATTTAAAAAATAGTAGTCTTAATCTCGGTATGGAAATGTAAGCTTTGGCAAAATTCATTCAAACAGCTCCTAAATAAGAGGAAGTGGTTGTTGAGCAATAACAGACAATAGTTTAACAAGGTGGACCAGATATGCATTAATCAGAAGAACAAGATAATATCTCACAAGAATCTTCTAAAATTCAATCAGACAAATCAGATCAACATAGTTAATTTCATCATTCATTACCTCCCTAAGAGAAAGTGAATTGGGAATTGCAAACAATTGCAGTAAGCAATGCTTCAGAATATCGAAAATAATATTAAATTAAACATCTGAATCTAATAAGTAAAAGAAATACTTTTAGAAAGAAGAATCTCTTAGAAAATGAGGAAGAAGAAGAATAAATGTAATTAAATTAAAATACCAATACCAATAACTTTATTGTTACTAATATTGCAGATAAAAATATGTTAAGTTTGCCTATCAAAGACAATTAATCAATGGCTGCTAAATCTTATTTTAATAAAAGTATGGTCCCATTAATAGGAGATTATGGAAATGCTGAAATTATGGTTCCTAATTAAGACAATATGATTTGAATGTAATATATATTTCATAAATTTATATCCCATCAGACATTTAACTTAAATAAAATATATATAGATATAGAAATATTGATTTAATTGTAAAAATTTAGGTAAAACACATAAAACTAAATCAATCATAATTAATAGAAACATTCATATACATCCTAACCAGTTAATTCTTCAATTTACTCAATTCCATCACCATTTTCAAATTATTCTTATTTCCCATATACTTCAACACTTATTGAACCTTACATAGTTAAATTTTGACATTCTCTAAGTTTTTATGGAAATGCTTCATCAAGATATCGAATAACATCTTAAATTTCTGTAAAAGCATAGTTTTTATTAACAATCTTATCCCATACAAATTAACCTTCTTCCTAAAGAGTCTTAAACTTTATCTCATTAAATAATCTATTAATTGTTTAAGTTTTGTAATCTAATATATCATCGTCTAATAATTTATTTAAATAAATGTTTGCTTGCTTTAAAAATTGATCGATTTGCTCCTTTCCTGTTTAAGGATTTACTCCTTACATATAAATTTATAATCCGTCAGCACATCCTAATGGTTTTCTCTTAATCATTATTTACTATCCCATAGGGAAGTAGTTGTTTGAATATTATTATAAAAAATCAGCATAAAAATATAATTTAGCAGTATTTTCTAAATTTTTTAAACCTGTTTAGTAATAATTTAACACAGAAGACATCATATCAATATTTGATTCTCGTTTAACTTTATATAATAGATTTTAGCCTTTTAAATTCAAAGTTTTGGTAATATACATTTCTTAGGAATCTTCAAATACACTATCATTTGGTAAAATATTGCCCAAATTTAAAATTTATATTTTACTTGTAAGCAATTCTGCTTAGAAAATTTAAAATCTTTGATAATCAATATTTTATAATTCATCTATTATTTCCTAAGGAGAACTGACTGGACGTAACATAATTTTAGGTAAATAATATTATTAAGTTAAAATTGATAGTTTTTGATCATGGAATCTTTTAATATCCTAGTTTAACAAATCCTTTACATAAATAAATAATTATTCATCATCAGTACTCATTAAATCAAAAACCTTATCCTAAAATTCTGATTATTTTTCAGAATAACTCAACATTTATATATTAAGTCCGTTAATTGTTTCCTTAAAATTTAATTCATAGCCAAAAAGTATTTCTTATTAGAACTACTTTTTTGATAATTCTGTATAAAATTTTTATAATAGTTTTAACATTGTTTTACCTTCTACTAAAGTAGATTATGGTTTTTCTATAAATAATCCTGTATACACCATAGCACCTAATCTGCTTGGTTTCCACCAAACATTACTAGAAACTTAAAATGGCACTAAAGATATTTGTGCAGCCTTCTCTAATTCAATACAATTATTTGCAAAATTAGGCATTGGAAATTCACATTTAAATTCAATAGTTTCAAAATTAATTTCTTAAGATCCATCGTATTTGTTTTCTCTTACTTAAAGACTTAAATTTATTTCTTAGGTTTAGCTCTATTCTTAAATATTTAATTCAACAGATGTTTAACAGATTGATACTAAAGCCAAGTTTTCAGGTAAAAATGTACTTAATTAAGGTAATTAAAATTGATATTGATTACTTGAATCAAATTATTTTGTTAAAGGTTTTAAATCATATTGAAATTCTTAATGAAGTTTATTTAATACAGCATCTACAATAAAGATAGAATCATCATTTATTGATTTATGATTTAAATCAAACTAAAAATTATCACTTCCTATCAAAACAATGAAGTTATTCTATAAATTTGTTAAATATTAATCAAATTCATCTTTATCAAATATAGGGAAACTCTCCTCTCCTTTTAATCCATATATTGGATCTTTGAATAAATTCCAACTAATTTTTGTTAAATCCTCTTAGTATTTTGTATTAAACAGTAATTCTTCAGTAGCTAACATTTAAGAGTATAGATATGTTAATTAGGTTTCATCTGCTTATTAAAGAAAATTAAGAAAAGATATAAATTTATTTATTGTTGTTAAAGCGTTGTTAATATCAATATCTAGTATAATTGTTAATTAATTGCTTTATATTTACCCTGTAAAAGGTTTTGGTAGTAAATAAGATAAAAATCTTTAGCAACTTAATTCATCGCTTATTGATAATAATTATAAAAGATCTGTATCACTCTTATATTTTAAGATTTGCCTACCTTAAGGATAATTATTTTCATAGATTAGATCATGATATTTGTGTAAATTCTTTAACTTCATTAATTCTGATTATAATAATCTTGATTAAATAATTTCGTATTCCTCCTAACTTTTAAAAACAATGCTAATAGAATCTGAAGAAATGTGTTAACTAAAATATTAAAGTAATTGATCTTAATCAACTGATAAAATATATAATTCTTTTAAACGTTAATGAGTGTTTAAAAATTAAGACACATATTGAAAATGAGCAGATTTTGAATCATTCATCATTTTTTCATATAATTCTTTTGCATTTTTCACAATATCAACAAATATTGGTTATGTAAAAATAACTGCAAGCTCTTATAATTTAGCATTTAATTCCTCTAATAAATTTAATTAAATTAATAAAACAGTGAAATATTCATTTACCTCAATCTAAAAGTTGGTTTATAAACATCTAAACATTAATTCTGTTAAACCAGGTAATTCTTCAGGATCATTCATTCTTCCAACATTTAATGAGACTACTAAGTTAATACCTTCAGTTGCTGATTAAATGTATAAAATTTTTAAACCGTTTTACAATTCTTTATATGTATAAATGTTCTTTGAAAAGACAGGCTTTATTATTTATATTTCTCCTTCTTATGAAATTATTAATTCTTCTAAATCATCAACTATATTTAATTACTATTCCAATTATTATTCAATTTATGTTTATCTATTTACTATTTCATTATTAGTATTGTTTATTTAAATATCATCATCATCTACCCATTCTGTACGAATATCTGTGTATTATTCAATTTTTGATAAGTAGTTATCTAATACTTCATCTAAAGTTTTTTCATCCTCCTTTGGAATTTCTTTTTCAACCTTCTCTTAACCTAAATTCTAAAGACCTTCACTTATCTTATTGAAAACATCTTAAACTACAGATTCTTTCGGATGAATTAATTATGGACTAACACGTACATTATTTTCTATAGGTTTTTCAGGTATCCTAACTAAAGCATAGATCCATAATTCATTACCATTATAATGTTTCAGTAATCCAAATCCAGATAATCCAATCATTAATAATAGAATCAAAAGCACCAATGCATCAGATTTAGATGGTCCTGATTAGTCTGGTTTCTTTTTAGGATTATCATAATTCTCCCAATTAGAACTAGATGAAAACCTTTGGACTGAAGGTTGAAATTATTCTTATGCTTTTTCATTCCCTAATAAATTTTAACCTTCTTCATCTTGCTAAGGCAATTTATTCATTTAATTATTAAAATAAAAAGAATAATGTTTTTATATTATTAAATTCTTAAAAATAATCACTAAAACTTGTTATTATAGAATCATTGAATTACCTCTTTAATTACCTAACACCATTATTAAGGATATGCTTGTATCTTTATGAATTTTATTGCAAAATCATCTTTAAATTGTATATGTATCAATTCTCCTTACGTGTTATGTACATTATTTTCTTATTTATCCTAATAGTCTAGCAGTAAGATTTTTGTTTGTCAT
Organism: Paramecium sexaurelia; assembly: GCA_000733375.1. Lineage (NCBI taxonomy): Eukaryota > Ciliophora > Oligohymenophorea > Peniculida > Parameciidae > Paramecium > Paramecium sexaurelia. The sequence goes on from JPFM01000016.1 coordinate 40,531, forward strand.
TGTAATTTGATTACTATTGATAGAGAATGATTAATCAAACTCTCATGTATTTAATTTGTAGTAAATATCTTTAATTTTCGCAAATCTTAACTATCTATTTATTGTTCCCTAAATAACACCTTATTTTTGTAATACTTTGATATGATTAAGTTCACTATAGAAAGAAAAGATTGAGTATTCTTATTAAGAGAAACAATTGTTTGTAACTTTCATTTTAGATATGACATCTTATAATACTGAGATGACAAAACATTATAGGGTTACTATTATTTCCATTAGTCGTATATTTTTCCAATTTCATGACCATAGTAAAATTTATAATAAATTTATTAATCCGTTTTAAAAAGGGATTTATAAAATAGATATAATGCATTTATCCATTGGGGTTCATGAATCACAAAATTCTTTTTAATTAATATCATAATTATATCTATTAATATTAAATTAAGAATAATCGTTCTATTAGCTATTGTCTAATATGACTCTATATATGGATAAAATTAAATTGCAGTTTGATTATGATATATATATATATAGATTAAAACAAACATATAAGCTCATTATTTTTGATTCTTAATGAATTGCAAATATCCTTTATTGTTTTAACTCAATAAGTACTTAATTTTCCTAATCAAACCTAAATTTGCTAAATTATTCTTTAATTTATTACGGTATTCTCTCTAATTGAATGATAATATTAAATACTTATTATCCTTCCATATCAGATTGCAATTATTCTTACTCTGTTTGCAATTAAGTAATCTTTTTTTTCAAATCAGCTTATTAATTTGTTAATTTCTCTAAATCAAGAGAGGATCTTTCAAATATTTATTTAATTTGATCACACTATTTTGATAAATAATTATTCTACTTCTGCAGATCTTTTATCTACGTCTTTTTTAAGTTCATTTCTTTCAATATTAAACAGCTCTTATCTTTCATTGCTTACTGCTTCAATTTCTTCTGAACTTGATTATAATGCAAGTTCTAGTGTTTTTAACAATTAAGGAACTTCCTCAATTAAATGTGCATTTTCAGAAACCAATAATGGTTTTAACGAAACTTAATGGTTTAATGAATGAAAATACATAAGACTAAAGTATAAGGATTATCAATAACAACAGTGTCTAATTCATTTCTAATATCATTGCACATGGATTTAAACTTATTTAATTCATCATTCTATTTATTATTAGCTAAAAATGCTGGTGATTCATTTAAATCTGGCTTTTTTGCCAAGAAATGAGTTAAGCCTTAAAATTATTATAAAAAGGTATTAATGACTTTAGATGTTTAATTAATTTCTTTTTTTAATGTTTAGAGTTTATCAACCTATTATATAATTTTGCTTAATATACTTCATCATTACGAATTGCTTGCATTTAAGGTACAAATTTATTCTCTTCTGTTAATAATCTTTTTCTTTCTTCATATATTTTTTCTGAAAATTCTCTTTCCTTTGTAACAATAGTAAGTTCCTCACCTACATTTTATAATTAATATTTTGATAAGAAGATCTTTTATTTCAAAGCTTATTTCCTCTCAATATCTATTAATAAATTTTGAAAATTAATACTGCTTGTATAGACTGTCTAATATTCTTTCATTGTCTTTTCACTATCCATAACAAGCTCAGATTCAAAATGATTTAGATTAATAATCAAATCAACAGGGTCTAGTATATTATTTATATAATTACTTTAACTAGATTTAAGAACTAGCTATTATTCTTTTAATACCTTTTTGCCATAATCACTTTGAGTCAAGAATTCGAAATCTTTTACAGAATCACTTGCAAATGTGTATATTAACAAACATGTTAACAATACAATTCGTTTCATCCGTTTTTAATTAATATTTCATTAATAGAAGCAGAAATAATCTAAATTCAATATACTTGATTCCAAAAATAAATAAAATAAACTCTTATTCATTTATAATTTTTCACTCATACTCTCAAGCCAGCAAATAAATAAAAAAAAAGTAATGATTTTTTATTCAACAATTAAGATTAAATAATTTTTAAAAAGTAAATAAGAAAAAATTCATTTTTTAAAAACACCATTTTCCCATTACCCTTCTATTAATTTATCCTTTTTTTCTAATTTTCCATATCCATGATATACTCCATCATACCATTCTCCAGTATATACTCTATCCGAACTTATAAACTTTCCAAATCCTTATTTTCTTCCAAAATAATAATTTCCTTCATACATCTTTCCATTTGGCCATTTAAACTTCCCATATCCATGCATTTTCCCATCTTTGAATTCTCCTTCATATATTTCACCATCTCCAAAATAATAAGTTCCTTATCCATTTAATTAGTTCTCAGAAAACTCTCCCTCATATCGAGAATCATCCTTATACCATTAAATTTTTCCTTTTCCTTATTTCATTCCATTAAAAAATTCCCCTTCATAAATATAATATTTGTTAGATATCTCAATCCCTTTTCCAAAAGGTAGATTTTCTTACCATTATCCTTCATATTTCAATAAATTTGATAAATATATGCCAAAACCATGTTGTTAATCATTTTTGAACTCTCCTTCGTATTATTCTCCTTCCTAAAATTTAATCTTTCCAAAACCATTTGCCATGTCATTTTTCCAAGTTCCCTTGAAAGATGATCCATCATGATAAAAAAACTATCCTTGACCTTCCCTTTTACCATTTACTAATTATCCTTTATATACGCCATTCGGATATTCAAAATACTCAGAAATTTAAGTTGTTGGAGATTAAGCTTGAGAATCATGGATACTTTCATAATGCAATGTTCTTTTACGATGTAATTTTACATTAAAAGGAACCTTTTTAACAGTATCAGGAATAGCTGATTTTGTACTATTTAATGAATTGAGAGATTAAAATTTTGAAAGATCTGAAGGATTGAGAAGATTGATCTTAGGATCAAATTTATAAACTAAGAATGAGTTTACGTCATCTTCAATTTGTACAGATTTGAACTAATTGTCACTTATTTCGATATGGTTACATTAATTTCCCATTAAAAAAAATAATATCAAATTTTAAACTGATCTTCTTATTCATTTGGCTCATCTTCGTCTTCAATAAAATCGTCATCCATAAAAGAACTTAAGTAGGAAGAAGCAGTGAACTAAATAATATTTATAGATATATACTGAAGGAGTTTAATCCATTGATAAAGCTTATTTAATGGATTCACTATCTTGGGATAATGTATTTTCATGGCCATTAGCATCACCGTTATTTAAAACCACTGAATATGGATTCTACTGACCCAAAAAGACTCTTCTTATGTAAGAATAAAATCGGTTTTTTACAGTATTTTCCTATTTAATAAAAAAACATATATACTGGTCTTCCTTTCAATTATTTTGAAGCAATACTCCATTTAGCTCCATGCTCTTTAAATACTTTTAAAATAATGTCATCTTCTTCTTTAGTCCAAGCAGATGAATTAATTGATGGATCTAATTTATTGAGATATCTTTCCCTTATTTGTTTTCCACTTTTACCTGGAAGATGTTTTGCAATATCTGCCCAATTTTTATCATATTTTTGAACAAGTTGAATAATTTTTTGATCATCATCAAATGTCCATTTCTTCTTATTACTCTTAAAATATATATATCAGAAGATATACATCTTAAGGATTTAATCTTCTCCATCTTTATGAACACTAATTCATATTCCTTCCTGGCAATTATTCTGCTATTTTTCTCCAATTTCCATTAAAATTTATGTATGCCTATCTTAATATTGCATCTTCATTCTTATCCCAAAGTTTAGCATGAGTGACTTCTTTTCTTGCTGCATTGTCATTTTTTGATCCTTTATTAGCTTTGTCCTTTGATTGCTTTTTATCTTTCTGAATTCGTTTTTTCTCAATCTTTCCTGTTTCAAGTGACATTTAGCTTTGTGATCTAATTATTACTTTACATTCCTTACTTAATCATTGATTTTTTTGGGTACTCTTCTATCACATCCAATTATGTAGTTTGAGCAAGATTTTAGATATTTTACCTAATATTTTCTAAATGAAATCTTACGATTGATATGGTCCTGACATTATCTATTAGTCAGATGTAGGCTAGCTACCTGGATTACTACCTTAATATGGACCATTATTAGAGGAAACTGACTTAGCTAAGATTGAGAACTAAGCTAGTTATCCTAAAACATCATTTTATCTTGATAGTTCTAATGCTTCCCAGCTAGCCATCTTATTGGATTTATTATCAGATAATGAGAGAAATCCTTCAACAGGTTCCACTCTTAATAGTAATTGATAACATACCTTCCATTTCAATTGAAGTTTTTACTGCTCCTTTATTTATCATACTCTGGAAATGGTTCTGTTATTGAATTTACTATGATTGTTGCCGCTTCTCTTAAGCCTCCTATAACTTCTGCCGCAACTCCTGAGATGTTGATTGCAAAGCTTTTTGCTCAACAGGAGATGGCACACACACTTATCCTGTGTCTAACATTGGTTTATTCGTATCTTCCTTAATACTTATAGGCTAATCTTGTGCTTCCTGCTTTGGCCTTCTTGCACAACAGAAATTTAACCATAAGTCGACAAACATTTTCTTTTTGTCAATTAAAAATATGTAATCAATATTTGTATATTAACTTATAATTACTTACTTTTTTTTCTCATTCTCTAGAAATATCCTCCTTGATTTTAAAGAAACTCTCATTATTTGCATTCTTTAAAATTAGACTTAACATTCATATCAATTAGATTATATTATTTTCCACTTTTATTAATATTAATCATTAAATACATATATAACTGCATCATCAAAAAAAAGACTTATTTCAAAACATTTCTATTACAAAAGTTTCCCTATTTCATATCTTATATTCTACTTTATTCTTTTACTGAATAACCAATTAATTCTGATTGGTTTTATTTAATTCAAATCTAGAAATGAACACAATTTACATTTTAATTAAAATAGAAAAAAACTAAAAATTCCATAAACATGGCCACACATTCCATCCAGAAATTCAGATTCACTAAATCCATAAACAAAGAGCAAATCAAATTACTCAAACAATAATTAAATGATAAAAACCCATTGGACTCACAAAAAAATAATTCACAATAAGTCCTAACCAATCTCGCTTAATAATTCTAAAAACTAAATTCTCAAACTCTAAATATTACTTCTATATTTGATGAGATCAAACAATAAAAGCCTCTCAAATTTAATTAATACGTTTCAATACCTGGGTAAAATTTTGATTAATCATTAAATACAATTATTCGAAAGTTACAACAATCAACTCCTCCATAATATTAAATAAAATAGGCATCATAAAATTGTAGAAAACAATCTTAACTAATAAATAGTACTAATTAAAATAACGAAGGAACAATAAAGGTGGATTACTAATTTTGATTTTCAAATTCTTTTTATTTTAATATATTTTCCATCAATATAATTTTAAAAACATAACTTAGTTTTTGAGTGAATAATTATTATAATATACACTTTTATGATTCTTGATATCATAAATTGATCATGACCATAGTATTTTTAGAGTTCCATCTTTATTATATCGCGTATTTGGAATCGATAAAACTAAAATTTGTTTATCTTTGAATTTCTATCAAAAAAAAATAACTAGAAAATAATAATTTTAATGTAATTTAAAAAAGACTATTCTATTAAATAATTAATTTAATTATAAATGTATATCTCACAATTATGAGCTGATGGCTATCTAATATGTATTAATATTATATATACAATGAGGTCATCTGCTATGTCCTTGCTCAATTTAAAATATTAAGAAAACTTTTCTACCATATCTCTAACTACATCTGGTTATAGTTTGAACATTAACATATATTAGGAGATTTAGGTTAAAATAATTAGAATGCTTGCATTAATGGCATCTTTTGATTATTATTATTTAATCTTAGATATTTAATGAATAACAACAGCCTCCCAATAATCTCGAAACTACCAAATATGATGATTTAAAAGCTCATCCTACATATACCTTGTTTAAATGTCTTTAGTATATAGTCCAAAACTATATTGGAGTAATTTTTAAGCTTAAACTGCATTTTTACTTTCAAAACACTGTTATAAAGATAAATAATTACTTAATCCAATATTCCTAAAGTAAAATGAGTGCATTAGGCAAACTCTTATAGAGTTAATTAGTATGCACTTGAATTAGACTTTTGAAATAAGAAATTGAAATATTCTTCTTATTTTTAAGGTGATTTTTATAGTTCTTGTATTTCCCTTCTAATTTGCTCTTCTGTTTTTTCTAACCCAACTGGATATATATTGGATGTTTTTATTTATTATTAACCTTAAAGATCTACTAGCTTAGAAAGAAAAGAGTCAAATTCTACAGAATTGATTTCTTATTACTTTGTCTTTTTGATAAATTCTTCAATAAGTTAATTTTGATCTTAATCGTGTAATCTCTTAAATATGATAAAGAAATATTTACTTCAGACATCTTCTCTAAATCGTATAAATAATTTTTTGCAATTGATGACTCATGTATAAAGAGTCTTAGAATGCATTCCTTGATAGTATTCAATCTCTATAAATTTAATTATTAAATTTAGTCTAACGATATTTCTGCTTCTTATTCTATTAAAATTTGATCCATATCTACTTTCAAGTCCTTATAATTTTCTTTTGCTTATAGAAATTCTTTTTTAGCATTTGCCACTCAACAATATAATAATTTAATATTACTTATTTTTCTATTTTTCTACTTTTTCTGGTTAACTAACTAAATATATTAATTCTAATGTTCCTTCAATTTCATATTCTTTTTTTCTATTTTTTAAATATGTTTCTGCAGATTTTAAATCAGATTTTATCGATTATAATTAGTTCTCCCACAGTTTCATATATTCTACATGTTATGTTGCTTTCTGTTAAACAATAAGTGATTTCAAGTTAGCAATTTCTCCTTTAATTTCATCAGCAAATTGAAAAGATAATTATGCTCTAATACCAAAAGAAGCGCTGAAGAATTCATTTACAGGTGCCAATTTTGTTGCCAATTTTTCAATAGCTTTTGAATATTTAATTTCAATTTCATATCGATCTTAAAGACAATCACATAGTATTCCTGTTTACTACCATCCTAAAGTTGTATAGGAAATTATTTAAGAAACCTTATTTTTTAATTCTTCTTTGTATAACATATTAGAAAATACTTAATATAAAAATTAATTCAATATATAGATTTAAATAATGTTTTTCTACTTAAGATTTCTGATAATTACTAAGGGAACCTAAAATAGAAATTATTATTTAGTTTCCTTGTTAAAAATTATAATATATTAATATCAATTAAAAGTTTATAGCATTCTTGCCATATCTTCTCTTAAGTTTTCTTCACTTTAGTGAACAAGATCAATTCTGTCAAATAAATAATTTGTAAAAAATTATTAAAATTTTTATGCTTCTTCTTATTTAAATATTAGCTGTTTAAGTAAATCTAACAGTAATATATGGTCATAAGTTGCTGAAACTTGTTGGAGATCAACTTATTCATTTATAATAGTTTAAAAGTAATAAGTTTTTTACTTAACAGAATTAGTTAAACTTCTAATTTATTCAAGTTGACTTCTATTTTTAGACATTCCTTAAAGGCCATTATAAACTTCACAATTAAATTTAATAATTAAACAACAACTTTTTTACAAAATATCACGCAATAATTTTGTTTAACTAATTATATCAGATATAAGTTAATCTAAGTCATTATTAGTTATTATTAACTCTTTATTGATACTATCTTAAATTGTTATTTAACTGTTATAATCTACAATATCTTTTTTTTATTATTTTTGTGTAAACTTTTTAAATTCCTTAGTTATTACATTTAACTGCTTATCATGAGTTTTAAAGTCTCTATCCTTTTCACCATCTTCTTCTTTATCAAATTCTGTTTTCCCATCAAACCTATTAATTAAATCAATTATTGATTTTTAAAAGTCTTATAAAAATTATCTCAACTTTTTTATCAGATGATTAATTAAATGATTGTCTGTTTCGAAATTACTTTCATCATAAATACTTTTCTCAAAATCTTCTAGATTATAATCTTAAATAATAAAATTTTCAAAGGTTGTTATCATGTCTTAGTTTAATTTGATTTCTTCATCTTTTTCATTTATTTCCCTTTAAGCCTACTCAATTTATTATTCTAATTCTCTTATTTTTTACTCCCTTTATCTTTATTAATCATCAATATTATCTCTATTTTATTCGCTATGTCCCAATTCAATATTATTATGAATGTCATTACTTTTTGATGAACTATATTCTTTTTAAATTTATTGTTAGCTATTACAAGATTAATTTTAATTTTAGAAATCTTCTTGATTCTTTATTTTTGTTTGAGATAGAAAATATTATTCACTTTGTTAACTCTTTTTTTGCTCGGAACAAAATGTTATATTTTGGCGCTCAAGCTCTATTTTTTCTTCATTTTACTCTAATTTAAATTGATTTTATTCTTCTTAATAGTCTTGATGCTCCGAATTATCAATCAATAAAATTGATTATTTTTTTTGGCTTGATTCAGATAGGTTATTATTTATGCTAATCGTAAGTTCTTAATCTTATTAATTTTTACTAAGGGTTCCCTTATCATTTAACAAGAAATTTGAGTCTGTTTAATGATCTTCACTCGACTCGATGTCCTAATTCATTTTTTGGTTTTATTAAGAAAAATTATTAATTTATGGTTAAAAAACATTTTTAGCTTATTATTATATTTATTCCATTTCTTATTCAATGCAACTTAAGTTGGATAGTAAAGCATTTTAATCAAAATTTTGGCTATTCTGTTGTACTATTATTTCTTTATTACAATATCCATATTCTTCTGTTATTGCAGTTTGTACTTAATGTTCCACTTCATTATCCAAACTTTAAGGTTTTAGCTCTTACAGTACCAATTATTCACCCTCTTAATTGAAATATTATATTTAAATTTCAATCTTCTCTAAATTCACTTATTATTAAATATCATAATTATTTGAATCAATTTCACTTGATTTTTCAAAACCTGAATCTTAAATTATTATCTACTCAAGTTCTTTACAAAAATTATTTTATCTATCTTTAGATGTATTGAAGGATTATTACAAATTAAAAGAGCTTTATTAGCTTTTTTATTCTGCTTCTTGATTTATTTCATAATTAATATCATCGACTTATAATTCTTAATCTAAACTTTTCTCTGATATTATCTACAACTAATCCTTCTTTCCCTTTCTCTCATAGATAATTTATTTAACCTAATCCAATAATTCATTTTCCTTATTTTATTATAATTGATCCAACTCATCAAACTCTTAATTTTTTTTTTATTATTTTTATCTATATTCAACAACTTATTCCTCTTCAATTTAATCAATGTTTAAATCTAAATTTAATTGTGATTATTTAGTTTAATCCTCATCAATAGATGTAATCTTAAGTTATTAATCACAAAATGAACCTTAATCTATATTTTATTTTGACTAATCTTATCTATTTACTTCATAATTTTAAGAATTAATCCTTTCTTGATAATCCAATTCCTTTTCTTATAAGCTGTCGGATTCTATAAATTAACTTTTCATATCATTTTATTCTTCAAAAATTTAATTCTCATTTTAATTTTATAATCTATTTATATTTTACTCGAATTGCTTATCAGAATTACTAATAAGTTCCTCAATATATTATAAAGATTCCTCTTTTTAATCTAATATAACTTATAGCTCCTGATCATTTTAAGAACTTTAAGGTTAATCCTTAGATTATTAGATTTATAACTAAATACAATTAGGGGTTTGTGATTCCATAATATCGATATTATTTTAATTCTATTAATTCATAGGAATATCTTCAGTATAATTTATAGTGATTTCTTAATTGCCAGACTCAGCATTTTGATCCAAATTATTATTTTTTTCGAATTCAAATAAATTTTAATTCTCAAAATTATCTTAATTTGTAAATTCATAATTCTCTAAAATTTATGCATCTGCTTATTATTATTATTATTCTAATTGTTGAAGATTATTTTAAGTTTATTTAACTATATTAATATAGTCTTCATCAATAATTATTGCACTGCTTTTTAATTCATCCTCAGATTAATCATTTTACATCGAGCCTTTTTATGATTTTTAATCCAAAATAGATTAGTTTTTATTTTTGTTAACTTCTTCTTCATTATTTGATAATTCATTATTTTCATTCATTTGCTTATATTAATTTACTTCAAGATCTTACCTATATTCTTCAATCAGTTAACTTTACATATTATCAAATTTATAAAAATCATCTTCTTATGAATTTTATGAATATTTAAAATTATTTATTAAACCATTTTCGATATCTTATATAACAGGACTTGTTTTCTATAAATTTTGATGCAAAGAAAAAATAGCATTATTATTTTCTTTTTCAAATACTTATTAATTTTATTGTTATTCAATATATTATGTATTTCCCTTAACTTCCTCATTATTTATTTCAATAAATAAAGATTTTTTATTTCCAAATGAAAATTTTTCTTTTTAAATGTGAGGAATTTGATCTTAATTTTGATTTTCTATCAGATTTAATTAATGACTAGCTTATAATAATTATTTTCGATACTTTCATAGTATAGATTTTCATGATATTCTTAATTTTAATTTGGGAAATCAGATTATTCATTTTCTGAATTCTCTGTAATATGATTATTGTCATTTTAAAGGTTTATTTGATTTATTTTATCTGTGGTACTTTAAATTAAATAAATTAAATCTGCATTCATTTTCAAATCATCATCATTATTAATAAATTCCATTTGATTCTCTCTATTATCTTGATTATCTTAGTTCAATTAGAAAGCACTATATGCTGAACTTAAATCATTGGATATTAAGGATTCATCATTCTATTTTAATTGATAGACTTTTTACTTTAAGCCAATCACTTTAAGATTGATCTTCAGTTGAATTGAATTAACTAATTTATGTTTGTTTTAGGATCTAATCTAATTATAAATAGAAGAGCTGTTTCTTTTTAGATTATGGAGTGGAACTCGCAAAATTTTTCTTCATATTATAATTAGAATTGAATATTATAAATAATGGTTCATATTGGAACCAATTATTAAAATCTAATGAAGTTGTTTAGCATTTATAATTCACGATAAACATTATCATCTCATTTAATACTATGGAAGTCTATTCAAAGAATCCGTGTAACGTTTATCAGTATAAAATGTTCCACTGTCAAGTATCCTTGTAGCACCTGTGATCACATGTTGAGGTGGAGTAAATGCTGGTTACTATATAGATGGATATAATGGTTATGAAGGCTTGATATTACTAGGTCCTTTTGTAGTGAATGAAACAGCATCTAGAATGTTTGGACTTGGTAAAGTATGTATTTTAATAAATTCTGGTACATCATTATGTCGAATTTTTATTATATGACTTAGATGAGCAGCAATTTCTATACTAAAAGAAAATTATTTGAATTTACGCTCTTTCTTAATGGAAAACAATTTCTGATGTCACCTATTCAAATCTGTTAGAATATTCATCCAAAATACTAAAATATTTTTCATTATCTTCAAGTAAAGATGTTCCAAAAAATTGAATAACTGAGGTCATACTATTTACAGAATTTAAAGTTTCCAAAAATGTTATATGTGATGACCATCTTTATTAAACCTAAAATATTATTTAATAATTATACTAACTATTTAAGCGATTCTGCATCTTTTTCTTAATTTTATTAATTTTTTTTTTATTTATTTTAAACGTCGTTAATCAAAGATTTAAAGAATTGTTCTACAACTCTAATTATACGATTTTAAATATCTAATAATTTATTAATTGTGTTATCAGTTGCAAAAGTCATACTATCAACATTGTTTTTCAAATCAAAGTAGCTTTTGGCAAAGAAATTGGCTAAAAATTATAATAAGAATAATCATTATACTTTCTTGAACTACATCTCTATAAACTGTATTTAGCACATTCTCTAAACATTCAATTTTATTTGAAGTCTTTTCTTCTTTATGTTTTTTGATATGTTCTTCTACACATTATGGGCACAAAGGTAGTAAACATTAAATGCATGAACAAAAATTTGTTAAAATATTTCCTTTATGATATAAACATGGAATCTGTATAGTATATTAATTATACTTTCGGAGTATTAAATCCATCATATACAAAATTTTAACTCAAAATTGTTGGCTACTCATTTGGTGATACAAAGACTTATGAAGTTTATGATCTCATCTTTCCTTTTTCATCTGTCATAGCGTTTTCATCATGAATATTTCCTTTGTTTGTTGCTTATTAACTCATATTTGTCAGTTAATAAAATAATTATATAAATGAAACTTGCTTATGTAAATAATAAAATTTGAATGAAATTAAACTAAAAATTATTAGAAAGATTAGATGAGTCATTAGCATAAAGTTTTGTTTAGAAATACTATGAAGAGAAAAGCAGAAAGGTTGCTCCAGAAGAATTCATTAGTGATGAATATAAAGGAAATTTTAGAGTAAGACAAGTTGGAGATAAGCTTGAAAACATGAAGAAAAGTAAACTTGATGCTATGTCTACTGCTACATCCAACTTTTATAAAGAGACAGCAACACCTAATTCATCTAAACCACCTTCTTCGATAAATACTTCTAAAATATTAGATTAAAGCAAGATCTCCCAATTGAAACATTCAATTATATCAAACAGAATTACATCAGCTTAACCATAAAGACCGTTAATGATTAAAAAGCTTTAAAAAAATACAGAATAATTATAAATAGAATCAAAAGAATAAAAACCTCCAATTTTTTCATTAAAAAGACTATCATCTGCTAAATAATAACTATAATAAGATGAAGAAAAGTCTATAATATAAAATCCGGAATAAAGTCTGAATAATTCTTTAATAACTAAAACTTCAATATTAAGAAGATCTTCATTGACTTCGCATGGAAAAAAAATTGAAATAAAAAAAGATAAAGAAAAAGAAGAAGATGATGAAGTTTAAAAAACTAAAATATCTCTACCTAAAAAATAAGATTCTCAAATATCAGAACCTGTTTTTTCATTCTAAATTGCCAAAAGGAAAGTTGATGACATGATTTATGATACAATGGATGTAGATACATTATAAGAAATAACCAAGAAAAATGAAGTATAAATATTATTCATAATTTTAGAGTTAATTTGATCAAATAACATCTATTCAATTTAGATTTAATACAATGAATGATTCACTTTATATGTTAGGAGAGTATTTATTAAATTTACAAGAATTAAAATTAAATCATTCTCAAATTGAATCTTTGAGATTACTAGGAACCAAATTGAGAAACTTATAAATTCTATGGGTTAGCAACTCAAAATTAACTGATATTTCAGGTATAATTTAATGAATTTATAATCTATTAGGAATTATGAGTATGCCAAATCTTGTTGAATTCTATTGCTCATTTAATAATATCAAAGATATCAGTCCCTTAGCTTTTCATGAAAAAATATCAATTTTGGATATTGAAGGTAATGAATTAGCTGACGAGTCTCAAATTGATCATTTAGAATCCTTAAATTTACAATAATTAATTATAAGCTCTAATCCATTAATAAAGGATGACTATTTAAGAGAAAAACTTTATGAAAAATTACCAGCAACTGAAATTTATACTGATGATAATGATATACCAACAGAATCATAGTTTTTTTCAGAAACAAATTAAATAAAATAGCTTTATGATATAGCTGAAATGATTGACTCCAAATTTGATGTATTTATGAAAATTATATTAGCTTATTAAAGTAGAAGAATTAAAAGATTTAGAAGAGAGGGTCAAAATTTAATTAGATAGAGATCTCTTAGATGAACCAGATGAAAATAGATTGCTAAGTTTATCTATAAAGCAAAAGCCCTTAGAAAAGTCAAAGTTGAAGCGACCTCAAACGGCATAAGTTTATTAAAACTATATTGTAAATTTGGTTAATATTCAAAGCCTGATCCTACTTCAGAATTAGTTGGATTAGATGAGGCATTCGCAGGAAATCCTTTAAAAGCAGCCAAAAAATATAAATAAAATAAAGAACAAATTTTTGATCCTACTGATAGAAAAAGTATTGACATATAAACTTTATTAAATAAGTTCAAATGAGTAAATGTAGTTAATATAAATAAATATAATCATTAATTTCTAAGCTCGTCTATCAAACCCTATCTTTCAAGCTCATTTATTTCTTCTTAATTATACCATTTCACTCTCTTTCCTTCAGCCCATTCACCTATCCTCATAACATTATCAACAGAGTAATAAATTCCAATTCCATGTTATTTATCTGTCTTCCAAATTCCTATATATTTTCTTCCATCTCCCCAATTAAATATACCTTTACCATGTTTCTTATCATTTTGATATTCCTTGATTATTAATAGTTTAATACTCCTGTATATTCTCTTCCATCAGACCATTTAATTTATCCTTTGCCATGCATTTTATTCTTGATCCAATCTCCTACATAAATTCTTCCGTCTGGCCATTAATAATTTCCGAATCCTTAAATTTCATTATCTAAAAATTCACCTAAAATATTGTAGTTGCTTACCTTAATAACAAGAACCGTCTGCAAAATTTAATTTCCCTTGACCATGTTTCTTTCCAAATTAGTAATCTCCTTCAAATCTTGCTCCATCTGGCCAGATTTCCACTCCTCTTCCATGTTAGGTATCATTTAACCACTTATTTAGATTTAATAATCTATACTTCTCCCTAAAACTAAGCCCCATTCACATGAATATAAGTTCCTAATCCATTTGCAGCATCATCGAACCAATCTCCATCATAAACATCTCCATCAGCATGAATTAGTTTTCCCTAATAATTTATATTATTCATATTACTTTTCCGCAAGATTTATCTTACTTCCATTCCCCTTCATAAATTGATCCATCTGGCCAAGTTTATTTCCCATAACCGTCTTTCTTTCCTTGAAGCCATTAACCTTCATAAGAAGTACTATTTTAAAAGTATATTATCTATATAAATATCATTTTTACTGGAAGTGTAATTCTTTCACTTATCCCCATACTCTTTTAGATTAGAGGGTTTTAGTATATATCTTTTATTTCTATCGGATGATTCTTTTCAATTTACTTTATAGAAATCTTACTATGTTGCGAAGACGCCATTAAATCTGATACAGTATCACTTTTCTTTTTTATTGTTGTCTCCTCCACTTTATCTTTCTCTTTATTTATATTTTAAGAATGCTTTGACTTTTTAATTTAGATTTCTTGAGATTTTTCAGGACTTTTTAAAGTTTAAGCCTCTTCCTTTGTACAACAAGTATTCATCTTACAGGTTTGTCCCATTTGATATTTAAGAAATAAAAATTATTATTATGTTACAAACTAGAAAATAAATTTATTTGTAATCATAATTCTTACAACATTTAAAGTTTGTACCTTAAATTGTAATTAATTTAATTATTATTTCAAAATGACCTTCTTATAATTAAATATATAGATATATTAGTTTCTTAATTGAAATTGGATGTTCTGACTTTAGTTTAATGATATAATAAACATTTTAAATTACACTAATTCTTTATTTTTGATAATATTATTTGATTATTTATTATATTATATAATCCCTAATTAATATTCAACACTTAATTCTTGATTTTAGATTCTCCAATCTACTCTAAAAGAGAAGCAAAAACTAGGTAAAATATATATTACGATGAATTAGCGATATATAGGAATTGTTAATATTAGTTTATGTAAGCTAATATTTTAAAAAGTAAATTAATGATATAGGATTTGAATAAATCTCAATTTTAAAAAAAATAGTTTTTTGTGAAATTTTAATTGAATTCTATTTGTTTAATGTTTAAATTTATAAGTGGAAAAATTAATTCTTAACGTTAATAATAAAAACCCAATTTTCTGCTATAATGAGTTAATTTTAAAGGCCAACTTCATCAAGAAAAGGTACACATAATCTTCCAGTTCAACAAGGGGATTTAGAAGAATATATGTAAAGACATAAAAATAATGGTAGCTAAATATTATATGATCATTAAAAGAGTTGTGAGAAGGCAGGTAAATATTTGGAAGCAGATCAAGCGAAAAAGAGATTAGGTGAGTTAAAGAAGGAATTAGATATGAAAAATAAAGTAGATGTTAAAGGTAGACATTGTTCAGAGAAATAAGAGATTGAAAAGGCTCATCTTGAAGAATTTAATTAATTTAATTAGTTTTGGGATTAGAAGATGGTAGAGTTTGATTGTGAAGCTCAGAAGGTGAAGGAGTAAACACTTTAAAGACAGGAAGAGGAATTAAGATAATTTTCAGAAGAGTTGGAAAATTCTCTTCCATTACAACCAAAAGATTCTGCGGAACTTTTAGCTTTAAAGAAGACTGAAGAATAATTAGCTAAATAGGAAAAGTATTAATAATATTTTTATAGTGCAGCTATTTGGAAGCTCATGTAATTCAATCTAGAATTTAGACTTAAGAAAGAGATGAGTATGAAAAATGGACTACTTGTAGATAGCAAAAGATAAGAAATTTGATTACTCAATTAAGATAGAAGCAAATAAATGAATTGAATGCTCTAACATAGAGGATAATTAGTGGATAAGAGGAGTAGAGAAAAATTCGATCTTAAGAATTAGAAAAGTGAATTTGTTTGATTAAATTTTAGGTTATTGTAAAAATATTAAAATGTGAGAAAAGAACTTGAAAGTCAATAAACTTAAGAAATAACTAGATTAGATAAGACAATTAAAACTTAATGTATGAAAATAGATTAGAATTTTAGCTATAATGTAATAATCAAGGATGAATCAATCGAGAATGTAATAAAGTTAGACAAAAGATGAGAACCAGTATATAAGGTGATATTTAGTTAATATGCTATAATTTTATATAAATTAAATTTCATATGGGTTCAGCATGTTTAAAAAAGCAACCGCACCCCTAGCGATAATAATAACAGCGACAAATTTAATCTCGATAATCATAAAGCACAAATGTGTCATCACATTAAAATACTTAGCGTCGAGCTTCAGAATCACAACAACCATAATAATAAACAAACCAGATACAAATTAAAGAAAATTCATCTAAGCCTTAAATAAATAGTGGAGTAAAATAGATTTGATTATTTTAGTTCACTTCACCTAGATCTGATTTAAATGATAGATCAATGCTCAGTAAGAATGAATTAACAAAAGTTGAACCTTTGAAACATCGCTTTCTCTAATAAGAGTCTGATAGTTATCTTTTTAAAAATAATGATGCTCCTGATTCAGATATAGCAATATAAGTGAAGGAACCAGATATAACAAATATAAATGTAGCCGGAGTATTAAAATCTCTTCCACCCTTTTAATATGATCCAGACATGAATAAAAAATTTAATGATTGTATTTCTTTACCTCCTCATGTAAGAATTATAACAAATCAAATTAGTAATTCATAACAACTGGAATTATATATGTGGGACAATGGAGGAATAAATAAAAACAGGGCAAGGGACGTTAATATTGGCCAGATGGAACTTATTATGAAGGATATTGGTAAAATCATGGAGCAAATGGTAAAGGAAGATTAATACGTTCAGATGGTTCATATTATGTATTCATTTAAAATAAATTAATTTAAGGAAGGAGATTGGCTTGATGATTTATAAAGTGGATTTGGTAAAAATGTTGATTGTGATGGTAATGTGTATGTTGGAGAATGGAAAGATGATGAAAAAGATGGATAAGGAACAGAAAATTGGATATCTGGAGATACATATACAGGTTAATATTAAGGAGGTATGAAACATGGTAGAGGAAAATATATCTGGTCTAATGGAAATTCTTATGAAGGCAGTTATTTTAAAGATTTAATAGACGGATTTGGGACATACAAATGGCCCGATGGTTAAGAATATACTGGAGATTGGGTTAAGAATTAGATGTATGGAAAAGGCACATTTATATGGGCAAATGGCAATAAATATATAGGTGATTATAAAGAAGATAAGAAAGAAGGTTATGGAATCTTCTCATATGCTGATGGTAAAACATATAAAGGAGGATGGCATAATGGTAAATAACATGGGAAAGGGGTTCTAATTGAAGCAGATGGTTTAGAGATTGCTGGTGTTTGGGAAAAAGGAAGACTAGTTCAATAAGAATGAATATAAAAAGTTTAAAAAATTTGCTTTATTAGAATCACCTTTTTATTCGATTAACTCTTTTTTTTCAAATTATCTTTTCTGAATAAAAGTTGATTATAAATAGTCCATAAATACTATAATCACCAGATGTTTTTCTTTTCCTGTTAATATTGTTTTATTTTTTTATATGAAATTTAGTATCTACTGTTGTTCTCCAAATGTCAAAGGTTCAAGAACTTAATAGAAAAACGATAAATCAACTATGGTGAGTATAAGAAACATCTCTGAATAAAGTTTACCTTCTATTTAGAAGAAAAAGAGACCTTGGGTTTTCTAAGATGATTATGATTTTCTAAAAGACGAATAAAAAATTTTTAAACTATTAAAAGATGAAAATTCTCCATATATTAATAGAATATAATAAGCTGTTAAATTAATCTAATAAATAGATTTTAATGATCCTGTTGATATTGAGGAAAGATTTTCATTTATTTTAAAGTATAATATCATAAATAATCAAGAGATATTTAAAGCAAGCTAGAATAGGTAATCTTTATAATATTGGAGTATTTTCTTTTGCATTTATTTTATAAATTAATAATTTCTTTTCAAAGGCTATATACGTTTGGTAAAAAATTTTAATCTTTTGTAACAGTAATAGAGCTTTTAAATACAAAATTATAGCCTATAAATCTTTGGCTGAACTTTATCTTTAAGAAGGGAATTTAAGAAGATCTTTAAATTATAGCAAAAAGTTCTTAAAGCATTCTTTATTTTTTAAAGAATGTGAATATGAATTAAATGCTTATGAATTAATTGGCAAATGTATTATTACAAAAAAGAATCATAATTGGCAAAAGCCTTTCATCAAAAATTCTTGGAAGGGGGAATAATTATCTAACACAGATTAAATTAGACTTTAAGCTAAAAACCTCTTGGATTTTAAAATTAAACAATAGCAAAGTTTAGGAAATATTGATACTGAGAGTGAAGAAGAATTTGAGTTAAAAAACTTGTAGAACCAAAAGAATTAACATAAATCCAATAAAAGTTAAAGATGTATTAATTAAAAATAAACATTTATAGGCTCATATGAAAAGAAACAATGAACCTCTGGGTCCAATTTATAGGAGTGTTTTGGATAAAAAACTATTTTAAAGAGAATTTTACACATAATTGAGCCATATTAATAGTCTTTTAAAATTTATTACTAATAGTGGAATTTAATTAAAAACCTTAAAGAAAATTTTTATTGTTATCGATAAGTTAATATTTGATCTACAATAATTTTGAATATTCTTTATTTCAAATTTATCCATCTAATCTTATTAAATTTATGATTTATCAATCCTTATTTTTTATAATCTAATAATATTAAAATAGAATTATAATTAGTATCTATAAAATTTTTAATTCATTTTACAATTAGAATTATAAAACTATTTGAATTTGAATGAGAATTTATCTGTTTAATTTAAGTTAAAATGAAAATTGAATTAATTCTCTGTTTAGCACTAAATTTTTAAAATTTTTACTGATTAGATAATCCAATAAAAATTCCATATAAATAATTAAAATATATTATCATTAAATACAAGTTTAAATTTGGTTTTTATTTTTATTGCATTATATCAGTAGAAGTTAAGGAATAAAATTGATTAACAAAAAATTAGTTGAACTACTCTTTTGTAATATAGACATTCAAAGTGGCTCAATAATATTCAAGATAACTGAATTTATTAGCTATATTAAATAATGATATAGAAATAATAAATAAATAAATCTTCTCTGAATTGATTATATCATTTAATAATTTAATTTAACCTATGTTTATCTGAAGGAATAAATAATTGATAATATTAATTTTTATTATTAGACTACTTATAAACTTCATAATTTAGGATTTTACTAAGATATTTCTTAAATGCCTAAGACTTTTTCCAAAGTATCTAATCCATATTTAGAAGGAGCTCCTGTTTCTTTTAATAATTTTCTATTTAATCTTGAATTTTAAATGTATTCCTTGTTCATAAACTTTTGATGCCATTCAATCATTTTATCTGTACCGGGTGTTTAAAGTCCAAGCATTTCTGAAAGATCCTAAAATAAGTTATAATTTTGAATATACTTTAAGTATACATAGTCCATAAGGAATGTCTTCCCAAAAGATTCTAGCTTCAGTATTTAATTAAACACCTCCTTAGACAGGCTTGGTTGGTATTTAAATGGTGGCGTATCCAGCATTAGTTCTAAAGACGGTTTTCAAGTTAGATTTGTCTTTGACTTGATCACCATATTATTAAATAATTCTTTCCTTAATTGGGATGATTAGATCTAAATTAAAATGTGGATATCTTTTGAGAATTTCCCTTTTGATTGCTTAGATTTCATCATCCAAAATTTGGAGCATATATGCACTAAAATCATCAAAGTCTTCATAGAAAGTAGGTACTTCATTAGGTTAATAAACTGATTTACCATCCCAATTCTAAAATTAAATAAATAAAAAATACTCTAAAAACAGCATATACTCTAGCAGGATGTATGATTTGATTGCTAGGAGTTAATGTTAAAGTTAAAAAGTTAGGTGCTTATAGAACAGGTATTTAAAACATGTTTTCCAATAATAAAAAGAGTTCTTCTTTTCTATTAAGATTTGAAAGTGCGCATTAAAGCTTAGTTTTAGGTCCAATTATTCTTACAGATTCTCCATATTTAAATATTTTGCAAAGCCATGGAATATTATAAAGACCAAAATAAGTAATGTTATCAGTTCTGATTCTATCTCCAAAAACGCTTCTGCACATCCATTCAAATCCTCCTTATGCGAACAATGTTCCCTAGATTATATTCTAATTATAAAGATTACCACAAAAGAATCTTTTGTAACAAAAGGAGCAATTTTCAATAAAATTTCATGATGAACATGAGCTGGTCCTCCTATAATCCATAATTTTGCTCCAGGAAAATCTTAAGGGTTATTAGAAACTTTATTAATTTTTCCTTAATGATACAATATAAAAGGATATATACCAACAAAATTTCCAAGCGATTCCCATGGACTTCCTTTTGTCAAACCAACAATTTCTGGTTTCCAATCTTACGGTTTTCTTGTAAATACATTCACTTAAATGTTATCAAAACGACCTGCAGATGCAACTGTTGCATGAGAACCATTTCCACCTCCACACACTACAATATTTGTTGGAATCATTTAATTTTATTTCATTAATTTGATTTAAGTAAAATGTAAATAAAAAAAAAAAAATAAAAAATTTTTCCGATACCGGGGATTGAACCCGGGTCCCCAGGGTGAAAACCTGATATCCTAACCACTAGACTATACCGGAAATGTTAATTGTTAGATAATAATATCACTTTTAAATGGCAAATATTAATATTTATTTTTCATAATCTTTATAATTTTTCAATATAATTCAATAATTCTCTTGGAGTTACTTATTTTCTATCCTCAGACAATTTAAACTTTTGTTGATAATGAGTATTATTCACAATATAAATTGTAAGTTCCAACATCTTTTCTAAATCTAACTCATAAAAATTTTGGTTCTTTAATTAAAAGACATAATACTTTCAATTAATTAAATACTTCTATGTATCTTTCAGCTTAATCTAATTAGAAATCTTTATCTGTATATAATTCATCAGATTTTGAATCTAGTAGCATAACTCTTACATTTCTTGGAATTACTTGAATATCTTACTCATCAAGTTTGAGCAGTTCCTTCAAGCTTGGGTTATTTTAAAAACACTTACTTCAATTTTTTGCGGTGTCATATTTTCCATTTTCTCCTTAATAATTTTATCAATCTACAATTTTGGAAATATTTATAATTTTTGAATATCATTCTAATGTTACTCATTATTACTAAGATAAATAATTACACTTATACTACCTTTAAATATAGTTACTTTATGCTCTTTATAAATAACGTGTTTAATGTCCTGAATTTTCTGGTTGGCTTTAATATCTTTTCAATTCAATAGGGTGATTTTCAGGAATTAAATGTGATTCTTCCATAAGTTTCTCTAATAGTTAAATTTGATCTCTTTTAAGTCTGTTTGCTTCTTCGGGATCTACATAGAATTAGAATTCTTCCATAACAGGCCCATCTGGCGTAAGATGTCTTTTCTTCATAAAATTAATTCTAAATTCATCAAGAATATCTTCTCTTTACTAAAATCCTTTTACTCTCTTTCTTCCTAATTCTGCGATAACATTATTTTGAATTTCGGCTATGTCCTTAGATTATTATTCTTTGAGCATTTATTCTTATCTTTAATATTCTTAACGATTGATATTAGAATGTCCTAATGATTGCCATTTGAATTAGTAATATTTTTGTTTGTCTTTCAATTCTCTCTACCCCATCAATAGAATTTGCTTTAGAGTTTTAGAATATTAGGACTCTTTAGAAGACTCATATAAAATATCTTGAAGAATCTAAAAGTTTGGTTGTAATAATATACCTATTCAATGTTGATAGATTCTATTGGACAACGGATAAGATTGGCTTGTTCTGGATTACGAATGGACTCAAAAAGGATTTAGTTTGTTTGATGTTCTTCTTTTGATTTTTTTTTTATAATAGGTAGTTATTCCTCAAAGATGTCGCTGTAATCATCATCCTTCTCTGCTTTGTTGTTTTATTTTCGCTTAGTGTTCTTTTTACTCATTACAAAGATTTAAATATTAAAATATCTAATTACAATATCACTTCTTTTTTTTCGGGGTTGTTTTTAAAGTTCTGATTGCATTTGCAGCAAAATAGGTCAAAAAGACTCCTCCAAGGATTGGAAACACAAGAAGATAATTAACATTCATTCCAAATACTCCTATTTGAGGGACTGTAGATTGGATTTCATTCTGAGTATCTTTATTAAATTCGGTTTCAAGACTTTTCACAATGGAAGAAATGATATCATCTAATTGTGGATTAGGGATGAGGTCTTTGTTTTTAAGATCTTTAATATAATGAGTGTAATCGAAGCCCTTCACAACTTCTCTATATGTTAAATGGAAAGGTTGTCCAGCTTCAAAATCTTTGATTATCTAAAAACGCGTGTTAAACAATTGCGCTTACTTATTTGCTATCAGCTAGAGGAAGTGTAGCAAAACACTTTTTAATCATATAAACTCTTATATCATGGACAATCTTATCTTTATCATTCTACTAATATCGTTTGGCCACAGAATCAACTACATGATCAAAGGTCTAATTTTTAGATTAATTAAAAATTACCTTGAATTTTTGATTGTCTTACAATGTAATAAGCCAACAAGAAGTAATAACTTCTACGTTATCAGAAACAGCATTGGCAAATTATACACAGAGACAAAAATAGAGAGCCAATATGTATCGTAGCATGATTTAGTTATATTATTATTAATTAATTTATTTATTTTTAATGCCTCCTAAAACAACAAAAGATCAAAAAGGTCGACAATTATTCAAAGTAGGGACACCATTAAAAGATGTGATTCCGTAAAGTGTGAAGAATCCAGCAAGGGATCCAAAAACTTTGAAAGCACCTGAACAAATAACTAAATAGAGTATGCAGGGTAAAGGATAATTGATAATTATTTAAGAGTATCATCCATTTGCCGATCCGGAAGAATGGCCAGGTGATGAAGTTGTCTAAGGGTTAAATCTTTTATAAGGTGAGGCGTAAATTACTAAGTGCAATTTTGAAACTGACAAATATGTGCCATTTTGGAGAAGACCAAAGAATTTCTTAAGATAAAGATGGCAACAGTAAATATATATATCTTAACGATGTTAGAGAATCTGAACATGAGCCTCCTTATATGGATATGAGAGAGAATCGATATAATATGAATGATGATTATTATTCAACTAGACTTGAAACAGTGGAAAAAATACATTATATGGAGAAAGAGGTGGAGCATTAATTAACAATTTGTGAAAGTTATGAGAGAATGGAAACAGCAGAGGAAGTGGAGTTGAGAAGAAAGGAGTTTTTAGAGAAATAAGCAGCATAATAAAAGAATAAAAAGGGCAATAAAAAATAAGTAGAGGAAGTATTTGATGAAAATCCTAAGATGACATCAGATGTAAGATTAAGTGATTTAATTTGTAATGATACATTACCACCTAATTCTCGTTGGATTGCATCATAATTGTAACAGATTAAAGATAGAGAAATAAAGGATTGTTTTAATTAGAAATCATTGTCTAGCAAAATCTATCCTCAAAAAGATGGAGCGCCAATTTATAATCCAAACGGAAAATATATTGTGAAATTATATTTTTAGGGAAAAGAGAGAAAAATATAAGTATCAGATCACATGCCAACAACATTTGATGGAAAAGCTTTATTACCTTAAAGTGTAGATAAAAATTAATTATGGCCTATGATAATAAGTAAAGCAGTATTATAGTTGTGGGACTATTAAAGTAAGGGAAGTTTGGTTGGAGACGGATTTGTAATGTATTCATTAATGGGATTGCTTACTGAAACCATAGATTTGAAAACTATTAATAATTGGGGTATAATTGATAATATGATGAATAATAATCATTATATTTAGAAGGATGTATATGTTTCAACTTATAGTCATAAAAACTAATCTAATTTAAATACAAATAATAGATCTAAAAAAGAATATCAATTGGAATTATTGAGGAATCCTAAAAAGGAATTCGAGAATTATGAAATTGGTAGAAACAAACATTCATCTCCATCTTAACATTAATAATTATAATAAGATGAATAGGAAGAATAATAAGAAGAATTTTAATAAGAGGAAGGAGAATAAAAAATTTAAAGGTTCAGAAAAACTTAAAGAGGATTTTCATTTGAAAGTTTAAGTAGATCATATTCAGTACCTAAGCAATTGAAGACTCCAGGAAATACTAATCTTAATACTTGTTTTTCATATTCAATTGTTGAATAATTCTAGAATGAGACTGGATTTAATATGGTTTATGCATAAAAAAGAAGCGATAGAGAATTAAGATTGAGATAAGAATATTTTGATTTATGTAAAACTCCTATGAATAAAATGACCAAAGAAGAGAAGCTTGAATTGAGAAGAAGAAAGAAAGAGATTAAAGAAAAATTATAAGATGATGATAAAAAAAGGATTTCTTTAATAAGTCAATAAGCTGTTAAACATAGATATTTGAGGTTAAAGAGTGACGTTTAAGGTAAAGATCCTGTAATCGTGTTCAGTCCTCTTGCAGCTGATGAAATCTATATAGCTAAAAAGTGTGTAGTAAATAAATTAAACAAGCCTCCAAATTATGATATCCCGGAAATTAAAGGGGATGATAAATCTGTGGTCTCAGCTAATCCTAAAAACACTGACGATAGTTTTACGGTTAAGCCATTAGAAGATTTTTCATCTGTAACAAATGCTTAAGAACCGTTTAATAGAGGAGAAGGAGGATTTTGGGTACATGAAAAAGAGTTTCTTAGTCTTTTTGAATATATTCAAATAGCTTATGATCCTAAAAGATACAACTTATAAGTTTTATAAATCTAAAGCAATCCAGACAATGATATTGCTAATTATGATAATATTGAAATGATAATTGTTTAAAGAGATCCAGATTCAGATGATAATGCATAAGTTGCATTTCTTTATGGATTTTAACCAAAGTATTCTCAAGATAAAGATCTTAATGAATAGATTAGGCCGTATTCAATGTTACAAAGATTTGATTTAGAAACTTATGAATCTATTTTGGATTATAAATTGCTTAATTAATGTGTAAGTTCATAAATGTTATTACTTGATAATAAAAATCATATTTTCAAAATGAATATTTATTCACCACTTAATTTCACTATGTGGTTAGCATCCAATAATAAAATTATCACTTAAAGTGTATTTGATTATTTGATTGATTATGAAAATTATTAAAAGTAATCTTTCTAAATAGATTATCCTGCATGTGAAGCTAATAGATATTACGTTTATTTTAGATTTAAAGTATTTTTAAATTCTACCAAAGATAATGGGTCATTTGTTTATAGATTAAAAAGTACTACTGATAATTAATTATTTAAATTCCTCAAGATTAAATTATGTGAAATACCTCCTCCTGATAATAACCTAATGCTTACTACCATTGAAGGAGTTCATAAGAATTTATTTGAAAGTGAATCAATCATTAATGGCACTCAAAGAATGATGCTCAGAAGTTAAACTACATACTACTTAATTTTGGAAGGAACTCCTTTATACAACACCCAGGAAGGTACATTTGAATTAGATTTCTTAATCAATTCTGAATTTACATTCACTTAATTAGAGAATGTTGAACCCACACGCTATTACGACAAATATATTCCAACTAAATATGGTACAATTTTTAGAGAAAGAATCTTTGCAAATGAAGCTTAAGCTAGCATTTATGTAAGATTGACAGAAGGATAATAAGCCTAATAATAGTAATAAGTAGCCAAAGGAAAATAAACTAAAGGCGGAGCTTAAGAATTAGAAATTGTTGAATCTGAAATGAGAGGAGAAAGATTGATACGTTTAGAATTATATCATGGAGATGATTTGATTGTTTACAATTATGGAATCAATTCAGTCACTCTTTCAAACATCACATTACCTAAAGATGAAAATTATGTAATCTAAGCATCCTTTGATCTAAGAGAATGGCCAGAAGCTAAATTCAAATCTGAAGAAACTGATAACTTATATTGGTTTACAACTATTTTTGCTTCTGACACGGTTGCATTGGTAAGAGATACAACAAAAGAAGATAAAGAAAAGGCTATAAAAAAATCTTGGGAAGATAAAGAACCAGGAAGAGCTGCTAATGCAAAGAAATCTCGTACGAAATATCTGATTACATTAAAAGAGGAATTGACACCTGAAGAATAAGCTTTAGTAAATGCACCAAGAATGACAAAAAAATAAAGAGAAGAAGAAGCTAAATAAGCAGCTTAAAAAAAGGGTCCTAAAAAGGATGATAAAAAAGTTGGTAAGTAAACAAAAGTGGAGGCACCTGTAGATAATGTTCCTTAATAAAGGTAAATACCTAAGTCTGAAAATCATGTAAATGAAGCGATTACATAATTCTTATAACATTTAGAATAAGATAGGATCATGGATCATTATGCTAGACACGCTGGATTGATTAATGTAAGGAGTGATGTTTAAAAAAGAGAAATTGTAGAAGGAATTTTAATGGGTAAAGAAGAAATAGCTGGAATAATTTAAAGAAATCTTAAAATGAGAGAAGAAATCAAGCTTTTATAAAAGTAATTATAATGTTTATATGAAGGGATAACAAGGAAATTTTGATAAATGAATTCTAATCTTATAGGTCTTCATATAAATAAGAACTTGCTGAGATATACTAATAAAGAGATACAATTAAATAAGATTTAACTTAATTGATGAAAAAAGAACAATAATTGTTTGATGTATTTTGTAAATAAATTTATTATAGTTATGTAAATCAGATAAAGTTGGAAATCCAGAAGATGTTGAAAAACTAATTGCTGATCCTTCTTAATTGGATCCTGTATTGGTGAGTGCTGCTAAATAAGTTATCAATAATTGGAGGATTGCATTAATTTAAGAAAAAATAAATACAGCTCTATAAAATTTTGATATTGATACTTTATAAAAGTGCGTTGATTAAATCTAATAATTAAATATTGAAGGCATAGATACAAGTGCTGCAGAAGATATGTTAGATGAGGCATCTGGAAATCCAAATTTTTAAGCAGAGAAATTGGCAGAACTTAAAAAATAAGGTAAGAAACCAATTAAAAAATGAGAATTTAAATTTAGTAATATATATAATTATAATGTAACACTTATTATACAATTTAAATAATTTATTTTTAAAAATTATATATATATATATACATAAAATATAATATGTAAAATAACTAAAAATCTTTATTATGTGCTTCAGATCTTCATTTGAATTTTGAAACAGTGAATAAATTGATAGAGAAAGAAAAAAATTAGAAATTTGATGCTATATTATTATTAGGGGATTTCTAGAATTTGTAACATACATAAGGTGAAGATTAAGAATTAGATGAATTAAGAAAGTTATTAAGACCATTTAAATGTTTTGATTGTCCAATTTATTTTATACCAGGGAATCATGATAGTGATGAATTATTGGAGGACAACTTTTTGGAAGAAGGTTTCATAAATTTGCATAAGAAAACAGTAAAAATAGGAGAGGATTTATGGATCGTAGGTTTGGGTGGAAGTATACCAGGTAGTATTGAAATGTATAATAAGGATATATTAAGAATGGGTTGATTTGGTAAGGATATCCATACAACAATGATGATGAGTACTAATAAGATTTAGAGAAATTGAAAGTGCCAGAAGATGGAAAGATAATTCTAATGACACATATAGGTCCATCTTCAAGTTAAACAACAATCAGTTTAGAAAATGGTTAGGACGATGTAATTAAATCTGGGAGTGATTCATAATCAAATTTCCTTAAGAAGAAGTTAAACATTATTTTAAATGTCCATGGACATACGCATGATGGAGTAGGTAGTAGAATGTTGAATCAATGTAAAGTAGTAAATGTTGGTCCATTACTTCATGGTAATTATAGCATAATAAAGATATCTAATAAGGTGGATAAAATTGAACATATATTTATTTGATAATTTATATTTTAATTACGGATGCTAAGCAAATATTCAATTAGAGCATTAACTTTATTACGTTTCCCAAGATATAAGTTTAGTTAGTAGCAAGTCAAACAAAAGGAAGAGTACGATGAATTGGATGAGAGAATTTTAGAAGCAGAAGAGGCGAATCCAACATTAGAAAATAAAGAGAGAGCATTTTCATACTTTAGATTGTTTTCAAGAATATTTTGGTGGACAACATCTGCTTTGTTTGGATATAATTTATATTTAAATAATTATAAAACTGATCCAACATAAGAATTAGGTAAAATGATAGAATATTTTTGAATAGGTTATTAAAAGCAAATCAATGATGCTGCTAAATATTGCTAAGATTAGTATTAAGCATTTTATGATGTAAAATTTATTACTTTATTACTAGTTTATGACTAAACCAGCAATAGATAAATTATTACCTGACATCCCTGAATTACCATTTGGATATGAAATACCAAAAACTTTAGTGCTTAATATTTCTGGTACTCTATTACATATGGACTATGTTTTTGGCGTAGGGTAATTAATCCAATTTTATGTGTTTTTAGAGGAGAAATTAAAAGAAGAAATGGCTTACAAAGATTTCTTGAAAAATTGCCTAAAATGTATGAAGTAGTCATTTTGAGTGACGACGAAACCATGGTATAAATTATCATTATACTAGTTTACATAATAAATTACATCAAAGTTGGATCCAACCAGATAAATATTTGCTGGTGCTTTTGGTAGAGAATCTATGGTCTTTGAAAAAGGCAGATATATTAGAGATTTGAAATATCTTAATCGTCCACTTAATAGAATTATCGTTCTTGATTCTGATCCAGAAAGAATGTACTAATATCAAGATAATGGTATTTTTATTAAACCATTTGACGGAAAACAAAATGACGATGTTTTAAAAGATGTTCTTTTGCTATTAGAACGTAACGCATATTATTTTAAAAACAGACCTCTCTAAACCATAAATTAAAGATATTAGATCAGAACTTAGAAAGTTTGGCAACTTTGATCCTCAAATCAAATACTTAGAAGAAGTTAAAGCTAGAGAAATTAACATCAAATAAACAATGAATAAAAGTTTCTTTGGAATCATGAATCAAAGAAAAAATCCTTAATTTGAATAATCTAGAAGACAATGAAATAATTTAATTATCATATGTTTGTTATTTCTAAGTAATAGTTTTAAAATATTGTAATACCGTAATTATCAATAAAAACTTTAACCTTTTATCTCATATTATTTTAAATCACTGTTAATATATATATACAACATTTTTAAAATATCCTAAATGCTTTTTGAATAATTTTAATCAAAGAATAATTTTATAAAATTATTTAAAATGTATATTCAAGTTATTAAATCTTCCCTTTTAAAATTTTCTAATTCAGTCATTCACAATTGATGAAAATATATCTACTCCATTTTATATTTAAATTTTTTCTTTAATTAACTTGATAACAGAATTTTAAAATCTATTTAACAAAATAAATTTATATAATATTTTTTTTTTGTTTTTCAACTAAAGGGAATTTTTATCAAAATTTTATAATTCTTCAAATTAATATCCATACAAATCTAATTCCTTTCAATTTTCTTATTAAGAAATTTTAAGTATATTGTACTATTTTAACAAAAATTATAAGAAAAATAAAAGAGATCGTGTGGGGAATGTGCTTTATTTCTGAAGTAACTTAACTTTGATATTTTGCCAATTAATTTAAACTGATTCGCAACAATTCTTCCTTATACTTTGCAAATAAATGGATTAATCAATTCTAAAGTTTAATAAATTGTCATGATAAATTTTCAAGGAAACAAATAATTTTATAATCGATTTGATCTCTAAATTGTCTAAAGAGCTTTAATAAATATCATAAATAATTCAAAAATTGATATCAAATACCAGTTATTTGTTTAAGAATTTGAAAGAATAATAAAACAAATATCTTGCTTTTATTAAAATTTTAAAAGAAATAATAATATCATTTTAGATTAAAGAGTTACTTCATTTATATAAAACAATATGAGATAAAGAATGATGATGAGATAAAAAAATAGAAATGCTGCAATTTATGCAATAATGAAGTGTCATTTTGTTATTGATTCGGCTTAAAAGAATGAACTAATAAGATTAAAAAATTTATGACTAATTTGATTATTTTTATTTTTAACACGTAATGTATACTTTATTTGCCATTCTTATATATGGAGTTTTAAGCATACAATTTACCTTTCCTTTAAGAGCAAAAGAGTTGAAATGCTTTGGAGAAATTATTGGTTCAAATAGTTTAGTTGTTGGGTCAGTTTAGGCCAATTCAAGTGAGTATTCATTGAAAATTCATGTATAATTAATACTAAAGAAATAGGTGCCATAAAAAAAAGTTGATAATATTTTACAATACGCCCATAGTTTGGAATTATAAAAGTTTTCATTTACAACAAATAATACATAAGAAAATTATTAATTTTGTGTACATAACTTAGCAAATGCTGGAGTTAATTTTAACTTTACATTAGCTACAGGAATGGACGCATAAGATTTTTCTTTAGTAGCTTAGAAAGAAGACTTAAAACCAATTGAAATACATTTGAAGAAATTGAATGGGTTAATTAATTCTGTAGAAGTAATTATTTTTATAATATATATTCTAGCAAGAATAAAAAGAAATTGAAGAAAGATAAGCGACACGTTATTCAAATGTTAGCAAGATTTCTTATAAAATTATTATTTTTAGTGTAGTCACATTGATTTTAATGAGTTTGACAAATTTTGTTTAAGCTCGTTAATTGAAGAATTTCTTTAAATAGAAGAAGCTCATTTGACATAAATTCATATTTTTTTGTTAATAATTATTTATTAAATTTATAACACTAGGCTTAACAAATATGGTAAATGAAATAAACAAACCTTGTTGAAGATTTCTCTTTCAGCTCAAATAATTATAGTAATTCAAAAATAAAAAAACCGTAATTTATACAATTAATTATCATAAATACTATTGAGTTTTAGAATATTTTCCTAAATTCATTATCTATCTGTTTATTAAGATAATAATCTATCATTTCTTGATTATAAATTTAAAAGAGGTCTCATGATTTAAAAATCATTTTATATTTATGCACAACTTTTCGTGTCTTCAATTTAATTAGTTTCAAAATCTATTTAAGATTATCTTGGACTAAAAATTTATGTAGTAGTCGATTTATTATTCGTAAAGTTTTCAAAACCTATCTATTATAATTTTTTTCTTAATTAAAAATTATCCTAAATTAAATGAGTTTCAGATTTAGAATTTATATCTTAATTTTGTATTTTAGAGACATAAATTTATGGTGAAAAAAGAAACTTTTTATTTGAATTGAATTTTTTAGTATTTATATTTTTCTTTATTTTTTCTAAACAATGATGAAATTATCCAGCATTTTAAATTCTAATATTTTGATTTTAAGTTCTATTGGATTACAATCTTAACATTATTTCATAGTGTTCTAAATTTTCTATAGGATAAATAGTATTTGTAATAGTTAAATGATTTTGTTAATTTGAAATCTGTTAATGTTGTTTAAAAATTTATTTTAAGTTAAGTTCACTTTTAAACTATTATTTTACTTCATCTTATGCCAATTTTCGTGGAGTACAATAAAAATAATTAGTAAAATTATTTTCATTTGCAATTGGAGTATTTTATAATGAAAGTCCTCTTGAATTTCTGGTATTATTATTACGTTTTTATATGTCTTTTTTTCTTTATGTTGTCAATTCAATATTTTTGGATATTATTAAATTCATTTGAATATAAATTTCCTAAAAGCTATATATTAGCGAATCTACCTATTCCTTACTAATAAGGAATGCTTATGTTTTATTAATACATTAACATGAATATTGACGAGTTTAGAAATTTTGAAAGATTTCTTCAGCTCCTACTAAACATCCAGTTGATTGTGACCTTATTAATATTTTGGTTCTTCTTTATAACGAATTTGTACAATTGATATATTAATAATGATAAGTTTCAACCAGACCTTCAATCAAAAAAATCATAAATTTTGGTTCATCTCCTTTTTACCATAAAATTTATTTTGGTTCAAATTTTATTAATTTAGTAAAGTTAATAAATTACAATAATTTGTTTTCACTGATATCATTAAATAAATTTTTAAAGAAATCTAAATATTTTCTTGTTTAAGCTAAATCTCTTCCAAATAATAATTTATAGTCTGATTTTTTTATTGAAATGCATTTTAATTCACTACTGGCAATAATAGATTCATTTGCTTTTTCATCATTAGATAGGTCTCCAAAATGTTATCCAACTTTATAAGTTTCATTCTAAAATTAATATGTCTTCAATTTACCTATTTAAATAGCATTTAACCATCTTTCCAATAAAGAGCATTCTGATATTATATTCTCATAACCAATTCCCAAATTTCCATTTAACGAGCAGCTCTTTTGCTTTTTTAGATAAATGGTTTCTTACTCGATGATACTAAAAGATTCTATTTTCCGATAGGAATATATTATATTGCAGATCCATCCAAAATAATAAATAATTTCTATTTTTCTTCTCCAATATTTTATAAAATTTAACCAAATGAATATTCTTCGTATCTAAAATAAGGAATAGCTTTCCAAAGAAAATCTTCTAAAGAAATTTCTTTAGGCCTATGCTTATCAAAAAATTCAATTTTTCTAAAAGAAGGTAGTACAACATTGATTAGATTTTCAGTAATCAATCTTTTATGAGTCTAATATAAATTGATAGTTGTCTCAATATCATGATCTAATGCTTCAGTATATTTTATTAAAAACATGCAATATTCAATAAAAATTTAATCATATATAATATTATTTCTTTCACTTATAATAATTTAAATCAACTCCAACACCGCAAACAGTAGCTGTACCTGAATATTACTTGATACTAGGAGTTGTCCAACCACCAAATTTATATTTAGGGAAATCATCGAAAGTTGGTGTCTAATCATAATGAGGATACCACAATGGAAGAGATGTAAAATGAGAACATGCCGATACACTTCCAAATATTGATGTCCACATATATTATGAAGCATATATTCCTACTGATCTGCTGTTTCCTTTCAATTCATTTACAAGTTCTTATAAGAAATTGCAGTTGCTTGCATAATCATTGGTCCATCCGCAATCAGTGCTAGGATTGCTCTCAACATCAACCCAAACTGTTCCGTAAACTTGAGTTTATTGATTACCAAAGGTTTATACAAATTCTTGTACTTACGTTTTTGCTGCTTTTTCTAAACAGTTTAATTAATAAATAAATATTTACTTCCTTTACAAGGAAAGAAATATACATCGCCTATTAATCCTGCAGCTTTTGCTTTTTCTAGGTTTTAATATCCATCCAAATCCACTGCACCATAACTTCTGTAAGCCCTAGTTATGGCAAATTAGTATCCATTCTATCTGAAACAAGCAAAATCATCATGCTTTGCACTCAAATCTATTCCTAAAACTGAAAATGCACTATAGATTTATAATGCTACAATTAATAATGATGTCATTTTCATTTTTAATAAATTATATATTATATATTAATAAATATAAAATTATCTTTATTTTTTACTTAATATGTAATGATCCATCTTAAATCAATGCAAAAAATATTAATCATAGATTAGTAAAAAATCAATATAGTCTGAGGCTAACTTAGAGATAATGATTATTTTTTCACTTAATTTAGTTATCAATTTATTTCCAAGAACTTAAGTATATGTTTAAGATATTAGAAATAGGAGTAGGGAATAATTTTATTATAAATTTATACATAAATATTAATAAGAATAAAAATATTTATCAATCATATAAATTTTTGACTTATAAATGTAAGTATTTTAATAATTCTTTGGCTTTATTCAGTTAGTCTTCGTCTAAAAGTATATTGATTTCAATATTTTATCTGAATTCAGTTGTAAGTCTAAGATTTCCATTGATTGGATCAGATAATTCTACAATTTCTTTAGATATGATTTCTTAAACAAGAGTCATGTTTTCAAGTACTAAAATATATTAATATGAGAATATTAGTATTTTGGAGGTATTCTTAAAACATTCATGTATTGATTTAGTAGCTGATAAGATTTGTCTTTACATATTATTAAGTTATGTGTCAGTTTCCTTTTAATGAAAACAAGTAATAATTTCAATATCCTTATATTTTCCATTTAAGAAACTAACTAAAAAGTTAACTACTTGAGCATCTAAATTGATATACTTTTGAAAGTATTTAGACTTCTCATAGAAAATTCTAGGAAATCTTATTCTACTATCATTTGGTTTATCATCAAAATGTGTGGCAGTTGATACCACTCCTTCTGCTGCTTTAGCACTAGCATCTAATACTCCTGCAATAGGCTTAACAACCAAACCAGATAATCCTTTAAGAGTTCCTTTAACAAATCCTTTGAGTCCATTTTTTTGAGTTTCTTAATATGGCTGAGTGACTACTCCTGTAATACCATTAGAAAAACCATTATAAAGACAATGTCCTGCTTATGATAATCCATCTAATACATGATCGGGTCTTTTTAACATAAAAATTCTTCTTTTTTCTAAATAATCATCATCCATTGTAAGTAATGAAACACTCGCACTAATTGATCCAGTAACTTTATTAACAGAATAAAATGCTCCAGCAACTGTATTTTTTAAAAGAGAACCTGTTCCTTTACATAAACCGACTCCAAATTCTAATGGGCCATGTCTTAAACCTTGTATTGGCATCTCAACAAAATCAACAATGCCATTTGTAATTTATTAAACAAATTTCACTGGATTTCCTATAATTTCAATAGACCCAATAATTTTTAGAATAGCTCTTATAATTTCACTTTTATAATGATCCTAAATGGATTAAAGTACTATTTCTTTGGAATCATATACCGATCTTAATCTAAAACAATCAAGAATGATTTCAGCTTCGTTAAAATTCTAGACAGTTGCTCCAATGGCTGTAGAAAAGAGATTAAATACATTTTCATCATATTAAATAGTTGTTCTAAATCTTTTATGAAAAGAGAATCTCAAATCTATTTTGGAGAGAACAAATTCTTTTATATATACTTATTTTTTCGATCTTTTAATTTCTAAAGATTTCCACACAATGCAAGGATTGGATGAATTTTACTAAAACATAGATTCTAAATAATGATGTCTTTATTAAGGAGTTTAAAAACACAAAGACTTGATTGAATGTGGTGACCCATTATATTCTAATTCAAATTAGTTTTATAAGCACTATTTGACTTACTTGATGGTTTCAAGAACAACTTAAATATATTCTTCATCAAATTACAATTAAAATGGTTAAATATAGATTTTGATAGAATTATAAAGTAAAATGGCTTTGACTTTATGTTCAAAAGAGCAACTAGCTTCTAAGAAATAGTAATTACGATCATGCGTGACTTAGTAATATCTTCTCAAAGTCATTAGGACAGGTGTGGTTGTATCTAAAGATGTATTATTATCAATATTGAAAAACTTAACTCTCAATTATGCTGTAGTTTCGTTTTCTGTCTACATGATTCCCAACTCAATACCACTCATATATATATAATTGGCTTCTAAAAGCATATTTTATCGTTTAGTAATTATTGAGATACCCAATTAAGATATATATAATTTAACTAATTTATGAACATCTTCAATTTCTCTTTTATGAGATGTAGTCATATTTCTCATTGATTCATTTACTTATTAAAATGTAATTACTCTGGTTTGTCCTTGAAATTCAGACTTAATCCAAATGAAGTAATTAGAAAATTTGATTTCTTATAAACTTTCTTATTGTTAAAAATCTATAATCTCAATATGCTCAATCTTCTGATTGTAAACAAATTTCACTTTTAATTTAAATGAATGACTTGGTTATTCCCATGAAAAAGGAACTGTTTAATCACAATCTAAAATCCACTCTTAAAAACTATTGTAGCTATCTTAACCATAATGAATCTTAAAAGGACGACATTTGTTGACCAATTTATATAATTAATTTTCCTCGCTTTATTGCTCTAATAAAATAAAATTAGTTGCTTTAACTTTTGTAATCTCAGCTGTCAAAAATAAACAATCTTTAAAAAATTCCTGACTTGATTAACAAAGCATAGAAGTTTGTAAGGGCAATGATTCTTTGTAGTGAAGAAATTCTTAAGGATCATATTTCTTTAAATTAAACTACTTATAAATTCCTGATTTTTCAAATATCCGACTCTTCTATTGTTCTATTGAAATATTACTCAATTATTAACTATTTTCATTTGTCCCTGAGGAGAAAAAGTTTGTACTCCTAATTTCATTTATAAATAAATCTCCGCTCCAATTATATTTCCCATGTTTTTATATTCTTATCGATTTTTCTAATCTGCAATCAGGCCAAATTAAATGATATCTTTCATTAGGGTTTAATTTCTTCGTTTATGATTCATATCCCGATTAACAAATATTAATTTGAACTCCTGTATTATTTATAACAACAAATCTTGGCATAATTTCAATTACTTTAGTATAAACTCCTTTTCTAATAACATTGTTTGCTAAAGAAATATGAATACCAAACTCATTTAAAGAAACCATACCTCCTTGCTTCTATTTTAATTATAGTCCTAAAGATCCTAAAATACCAACATTGACTTCATTTGAAATACAATCATCAACTCCGATCATTAAATATTTTATTGTATCAGTTATTTATATTTTATCGTAATTACTCTCAAAGCTGTCCCTATCTGATTTAGGCTCCTTATTTTAACCAGATAATGCTAAGGGTTTTTCTTCTCTCAACGTGTAATATTTTAATCTTTGATTGGTTGTGTTAATGATACAAGTTTATACTGAAAAATAAATCAATTTAGTTTATTTCACTTATTCTTTTTCTACCTTAACATGACAACTTTAACTATTTATAGAATCTTTTAATTCAAATTATGTAGCTTAGGTAATATCTTATTATTAACTTAATTCAAATCCACTTACATGTAAATTAATCCCCAGATGATCTCCATTTTTCAACCAATGTAATTATAATTCTCCTTAAGGAACTACTTCTATTAATCCTGAATCCACCTTTATTGTTGTTGTGTAGTTGAATTCAGTTATTGTGACAGATCTTACAAGATTTTCATGTTAATCATTCTATAAATGAGATAGAGAGTTTCCTCTAGAAAATGCAGATTATTGCTTTTCGTATTGCATATTATTATTCGGTTTCTTGTAATGATTTATAATGAGTCTTTGAATATCTTGATTTTCATTTGAATGAAACAAAAATTAAAGAGGAACAGGCAATAAATTGTATAAAATAACAGCTGGTTTAAATTCTATGTATTTAACATTCTAAACCAAAGTTGTATTTAAAGTAGCCAAAGTATAACATGGATAATGATGTATTTAAATTGTTATGTCATTAAATATTCTCTTTATGAATATGGGTTCATTAGGCTGTGTTAGTCTAGTGTATTTGGTATCTTAAAAATGAATAACAATGAAACTGTCATCCTTATATAATTCTTATGGCATAGCTGCTTATTCTCCTGGCTTGAGAACAAAGTTTTTTGTAATCTTTATGCAAGATAATTTAATAGACAAATCACAATCTGTTTAATTCACAAACATATATGGAGAATAAATCGTAATAGCCTTTTATAAATTCTCAATTTATGTACTGAGTATGTAATACTGTTATTGATCATTCCATTATAACTTTTTAACTCCAGCATAATTGATGGGCACATTGCTTATTGAATTCTAAACCATAGAAGCATCAAGAAATTTAATCATAAGTCTTGTATCGCTTTCAAATGTTTTAGCATAATCTTCATCATGAGATTGTACTTCATAATTTTTTGAATCATTGTTAGCTATTTCAACCAAACCGTCGCTTCCATTCTTTTAAACTCTAAGAGTATAACCGCTCTTATTGTAAAGAGAAAAAAGAGTCACATTATCTTAATTTTCTTTAAAGGAAATGCCCTTCATACTAGCTAGTCTAGTAATCTTTTTAGATTCATTTCTTCTAAAAGTTTCATCTTCATCATCTTGATCTAATTATTACCATTAAGTTAAAGTTTTGTATAGATTTAAAATCATATCAGTAGATAGATTC
Source organism: Paramecium sexaurelia (assembly GCA_000733375.1). NCBI lineage: Eukaryota > Ciliophora > Oligohymenophorea > Peniculida > Parameciidae > Paramecium > Paramecium sexaurelia. The sequence goes on from JPFM01000016.1 coordinate 79,562, forward strand.
ATGTCTAGAATCTACGTCAAACCATTTAAGTGAATTGTTTGCATATATTGATTTTATTAAACTACCTACAACTCTGATAAATATGGCTCTATTATTGGTTCCATTTTACTCACAACAGGATTGAAATACATTAATTCAATTTAAAATAAACATTTAAGTGCTTTACTAATGTAATTTTGATCCAACATAAACTTTTTCACATTAAACCTAAATAATAATAATGGAGCAAACGATTTATTTATATCATTTACCAGTACTATCTCCAACAAATCCAACTTTAATTTCATTTTGCTTATTTTGACAGATGGTTTTATTGTTTCATATTAGAACCCTTGTTCTGAGAGTATTTCTTCTTCTTTTACTATCTCCATATCTTAATCTACAGCTGCATAAAATACTTATACTACTTCATCTTTTTATTGTGATCCTTACAGTATACTTGATTTTAGTCTACTTAAAGATGATTTTCCAGGCAAAAAACTCTTTCTTTTAGTTTCATGTCTACTCAGAATTGTTTGTTCTGTCACTAATGATGGTTTAATAGGCAATTAGCGGATTATAGTTTCATTCACTGAAGATTCCTAATCATCTGTAAAAAATTAATCACATAATTTAATCTACTCTTATTAAAATTTTATTGTTTGTAATATTAAAGCATAATCATTATGAGAAATGTTTATTCTAATCTTATCGAATCTTAATTAATCTAATACTATGATATTTGATATTTATTCATTCTAACCATCTGTTTTATAATTGGAATAATTTACATCACATTCACAAGTGAATTGATTCCTAACAAATTCAATTTTAATTGGATATAAAATCATCTTTTTCTTAGTTTATTTTGATATCTTTTATAAAGCTGCAAAGTTGCCATTAAAAAGTGAAACTGTTAGACCCAATTCCAATCTTCTCATCCTTTCATTGTCTTTATTTGAATAGGATTCAGCATTTTTTTAATGGTAATGTTAATGCGCTTGACAATTTATTGCATCATTCAATTTGATAAAAGAATCTAATTATAAAACCAAACAATTCTTTAATGATTCATTATGAGTTATTATCAAAGTCTTAAGTAACATGATATTCACATTTAGTAAAGGTTATTTTTATTTATATTATGTTTAGACTGTTTATTAAGATGCTGGTGATTGTTGACTTTTTATATCTTCATCATATTTAGGTATTTCAAAAAACAGGGCAATTGTTTTAAGATAATATGCATTGATTAAATATTTGGATTCGCCAATGTTTACACTAACATCTGTAGAATCTTCTCCTAAAATTGCTTTTACATTTAATTTATCTTCTACATCAAATCTACTAACAGGTTATTCATTATAAAATTCCATTTTAATCTCATTAATCAATTCTTTGACTTCTTTAACTTTCTCTTCCAAAATATCTTCATCTAAAAATTCCTCTAACTTTCTTCTTTCCAAAACAATATTATTAATGACATGTTATATTTTCACAATCAAATTATTTTCATCTTATTGAGGATATTAATAGTATGTGCTCTTTAAATCTTACACCGATAAAGATAAATCCTTCTTAAATTAAAATACAATATCTAGCAAACTTAGATCTACTAAAGGTCGAAGAAATTACCCTTATGAAGCATATAAATTGCATTCATCCATAAGTCTTATTGTTATCTTTGAGAGTTTAAATATCAAAGTAACTGAATTCTATTACTTTTTTACTTACTATTATTATTTTTTTTTATTTTAAGTTTTTTAACTCTAAATTTCATACTATGTTTGCATAACCTATAATAAAAATAAGTAATGGTTTCTCAAGATATTAAGTTGAATATCAGTGATTTTTATTCTAATCTCTTGATTTTTATTAAGCACAATATTTGGAAATAAAGTTTCATATTCGCTTACAAACATAGGCGATTGTATTCTCAAAACACCAGAAAAAGGATTAGAAATATACTATAAATCCGATGTAGTTCTTATCAATATCCTCATTGTATCAGCAGATACTACAATTATTTACCACCACACAGAATCTAATTTTGAAACCACTTAACTCTATTTCTTATTTGCTCTAGCTGAAGTTTCAATAAACTTATTTTTTTCTTTACTAGCATCTAACTCAAAACTAACAGATTTTATCTATAATTCAAATGATTAATTAATATTTCCTGCAGGTTTAATCAATATCTTTGGATTTTCAAGTAAGACTTTAATTCTAAACAATGAAGGAGAATTTAATCTTTGCATATTTAGTTCTAAATCTTATTCATATTCTTCTTTGTTTGCTTATTTTTTCTTTTAAGAAATTTCTAATAAACTTAAAACCTTAATAATAGTAGCATGTAAGTAATCTATAAAACAATCTCTAACTATTAAGTGAAGATCATTAGAAATATCATCATTTTCGCTTGGAATTTTAAACTTTGAATATTTAAATTAAACCATTTGTTTTTCTACTTACTATTTATTTGAAAATATTGTTAGTCCAGGTAGATTAGCATTTTTCTTTATCTTTTCTTCTTTAGTTTTCTTTCTATCTTTTTGTTCTTTTTTTCCTAAAAACATATGTCTGCTCCCTTATAATGATTTTAAATCAATAATTTCGATTTTTTATATATGCCCTTCAATAAAATATTCATCATCACTTATTGTCAATACTGCACTTATTTAATTTACTTAAATTTATAAAAATTCATTTGGCTTTTCTTTATCTTTTTCTTTTTCTAAAACTATTACAATTAATTTAATATCTTAAGTCAAAATGGAAACCTTTATAATACTTTCAGGTAGTTTTTCATTACTTTCAGCTTATTGTCCATCATGTAAATCTGAATCTGAAACAGACGATTTTTATAAAGTAAAGGATCTTACACTTTTAATATTCATTTTTGTTAAATCTTATCTTGTTTGCATAAACTTAGTTTCACTGACAGGAATTTAAGTGTATTTCATAGTTGAAGTTTATTATTAAGTAGTATCTGCAAACTCACTTAAATCTGTAGTGCTATCCTTAATTTTTTATAAAGATGGCTTGACCATGAATAAGTTAATTTTAGCAAGAAAAGATTCAAGATAATGAGCTTCCAAAGAGGAAAGTTAAGCAACAATATATGATTAAGGTTGATTAGGTTAATGCGAATCTGTGTTACACATTCTTACTCTGATTGCTCCATGAATTTATTATGCTTCTTCTTCTTAAAAATTAGTAACTTGTTTAATTTTTCTTAACAGCTTATTTTCTGCAATACTAGGCCTAACTTTTAGTACATTTGGAGTATTTGGTTAAGAATAATGAATAGATCTCAATATAGATTGTCCGTGATCTTCAATTGAGATGGAATTAATAGTAAATTCTTAATAATTATCATTCATTCCTGAAAGACTCAGTAATTTAATTTAATCAAATGTAATTAAGATTTCAGATTATTAGTTGTATTTCAATTCAATTTAAAATCTTTTAATTTGAAATCTATATTTAGTTAATAATTCATCATTTTATTTAGGTACTTACTTTACTGTTTATTCGAATTCCTTTTTCCCCTTATCATTTTATTGAGGTACTGTATTCTCTGATCCAATTTTGAGATTGGTTGTTTTGGTTTTGATATCATGAATTTTTTATTAAATAAATTTGAACCATCTATTCTTTTCTTATGGTGTTTTGGCTTAAAAATAGATAATCTCTTTTTTAGATTTAATTTTGAATGAATTTTATACACCAATGTCTAATTACGCTTCAGAAACAACTACATCTCTCAGTCCAACATACTAATTATAATCTACATCACTCTCATTCTAATATAAGTATATGTACCATCCTGATAAAACAGCATAATAAGATGACCAAGATCTAAGAAATTTACCTCGTTTTCTTAAAATTCCTTTGCATGAGCTATATTTGATCAATTTAGATTTCTCTTATTGTAATATACTACTTAAAGATTGATCAGCACTTAAATCATTTATAGTTTACATTAGTTTTTGAAATGTGTAAGGAACTTCTGGATTTATGGAGGCTGTCAAAGAAGGCAATTCAAAATTAATTTTAGTTTAAGGTAGGTTTGCTTAAGTGCTTTTTTTAAAATAAAGATTTAATTCCATTGAGAAGTCTTCTAACACATCATATTTTTTTGATCTCATTCTCAGAGGATTATTTAAGATTTCCAATCCTCTTGATGTTTAGCTCAATTTCTAATAATTGTAAAAGTAATGAATTGATGAAAAATATTGTAATTATACTGATTTTAATTTCATCACATAATTGTCATAATTTTAAGATTTATGATGTTTCTTTTAATGCATTTGCAATTAAGCTTATTATTATGGCTATTATAATTACTATAATGAAGTTGATTTTTCTAAAGGATTTATTGAATTAACATTTGTAAAATTAAACTAACTAACTAATTAATTTTTTTCATTATGAACTGTTAATAAAGGTTATTCCACAATTCTTGATTTTCCAACACTTTCTCCACTTACACCCAATCTTCTGTAATGATCTGATCCTAATTTAATAAAACCTGGAACTTATCTATCATCCACAGTAATTATTTCCAAGTCTCCTAACTTTAAAACCCAACAATCAGAATGTAAATCATTGATTTATTAATTCGGAATTATAACAATAGGAGACTAGATTGTAATATTGATATAATTTTTTGTTTATGTTTCAATTTTCTTATCTGAGTCAGGATCCTCTCTTTTCTCCTTTAATTCTTTCTTACTCTTATTCATATTTTCCTTTGCCTTGTTTTCTTATTATCTATCATCCTAAGGAGGCATTCTAAAATATGCAATGACCCTTTATAAAGAAGCCACAAAAACCATAAATTCTATTTTTTGAACATCCAAATAGATACTGGTAAAATAATTTGGTCTAGACAATGGATGTTTCTCCAATTTGAAATAAATGAGCGGTTTCTCTTAAATGTCATAACTTTTTATCTTCTTCACTATAGGTACTATTATATCATTCTTCTCTTCAACACTAAACATTTATACTTCCATATTTTATATAATCTACTCAACTTCAAAATTATTTCTTCGCTTTTGCAAGAAAAAGTCAAAATTTTTCCACAATAGTGTGAATCCTTCCTCCAAATTCTTATGCTTTCGTAATAATTTTAAACTCCCTTTAACTATTGATAATCTGAATTCTAAATAAACGTAAGTTTCCTCATCCATAAAGGCTGATGGCTTATATGCTTTTTCAATTTCTTTTTTAAATGCTTATTCAATTTAATGATGTTCTTTGGCTCTCTCATAAATTTCTAAAGCTTGCTTTGCCCACATCTACAATGTTGTGATCGATGTTTTTATAACAATTTATTAATACTATCTTAATTCTTTACGTTATGATTTCATCAAAGCTGTAGGTGTTGTCTTTCTTTAGAGTGCATTCATTTCAAACTCAAGAAACCTTTTCCTTCTTATTTCTAAAATTTAAGCTTTCACAAGATACTAAAATAAGGATCTTAGATAAAGGGAGTTATTTTCCATTTTAAGAAAGTCTTATGGTTAAGGTCTCATAACAGTAGTTAGATACTAATCCATTTGTTATTTGGCACTGTATTAATAAAGATTGAAAATGGATACAAGTTTTAAGATTTCCTTATATTGAGTATGTTTGATTTTGAAATCCATTTCTTATAATTCTACTTTAATTTTGTACTCTGGAACTTTTCTATAATGCTAATAAGTTTAAACAACATTAGCCACTGCGTTAAGACAGAATATATATTTAGATGATTTGGATGTTTTGATTCCCATAGTTAAATTATCAGGTTCATAGACTAGTTCCTATTATAATCTAGATTATATTCTAGCCTGTTTTTTTTCATCAATTTCATAGACTGTACGTTATCGAAGATCTATTTCAATTTTATAAGGGTCCTTTTTGAAATTAGCTTTTTAAACATCAAGATTTTTCTCCTCTTATGGTTTGATGATGTCTCTTAAGATTAGATAATGATCGTCTGAATTCCAATACATGGCTAGTTTTGATAATTGAATTTGTTTGTTTACAAAAGAAGAGTCTTTCCGCTCATGAATATAGGGGTTAGATGCTTAAGAAATTTTCCATTCAGAATCCACTGTCTATTAGGTGATGTGATTAATGGTGATTCCCCATGAAAAAGAATGTTTACTTATACAATGTTCATAACGAAAATGAACATCAGATATTGAAATGTAGAGATTATCAACTATTCTTGTTATTTATTTTTGAAAAAACCCTGCCTCTTTTTAATCACGTTCTCCATTATCTGTTGTTGTTTCTTATTTTCTGATTTCTTCATCCATAACTTTTTTTATGTAGGCTCTCACTTAAGCAGCTTTTGGCTTATAATAATTGATCTCCTCCAATCCCCACATCTCTTCAGAAAGTGTTGTGACTAATAAGAAAACACTATGAATCTTTATTTCTGTTCTTTAAGTTGTCAATTTGTTCCAAGGAAGATTTATTTCAATTCTTTGTATTGAACTATACACTAATTCAATTGGTAATTATAAGGCTTCAAGAGCTTCTTTCTTTATTGAAACATTTTCAATAACCAAATTGCCTTTCAAAAAGGACAAATTGATTTGTTTCTTGTCAAGTCCATCAATAAATCGTCCAAAGATGGCTAACAATACTTTCTATATTAGACCTTCAAACATTTAATATATATTAATTCATAAACAACTGACTAACCTTACTACTTTCTAATTCATTTAAGTTTACAAAATTTCTCAATACCTAATCTAGATCATCAGTAATTATTATATAATAGCTAAATATATTCTAATTTCCTATAAATTCCATTATTTCAATATTACATCTCCCTATTCAAATTTCATTAGTATTACAAATATTACAAACTACTTCACAATTTACAAAAAGATTAGTGTTTTTATATATCTCAGAAATCATTTAATTTCATATAACAGTATAGTAAATTTTAAATATTAGATTAAAGCATATTTAATTATCGAACTAATTCTACTTAAGAGAAAAATCTCATTATATAATTTAATATATATATTTTATAATTAAATTCAACGCTTTATTTTTTTAGATATGGATTTCTTTGCTTTATCCATCTCTTATAAAACTCTTTACATGTTTTCACGATGTTCTAATTTATCAATGTTGACAATTTCCATTACATGAACTTAAAATCTATTATTTGTTTCTGCTATCATTTCTACTTCATTTGATAAATTATTTAATCTATCATCTAATGTCTTTAATAATTATTAAACTGCTCCTAGATCATTCTCCGAACACTCATTACTTTTTCTCTTTTAATTCCTTTTATTAATCTATTCACTCTTCTCCAAATTGGATGTAAGCTATGAAAGGATTTTCTCACTCTACTAAAGAACATTTGTTAATTAGTTATTTAATTAAGTATTCTATTCAATCAATGGTCTAATGGCTTTTTCTTGTTCATTTATTACATTTTAGAAGTCATTGAATTTCACAACCATCATTTATTGCAGCTGTTCCAATATTCTATACACTTCTGATATCTGAGGCACTTATTGTTCTTAATAAAATGATTCATTTAAATTCTATCTTTTTGTTGAACCTAAGAATTAACTTATATTCTCCTTCTCGTATTGTGTTTATGAAAAGGATTTTGTTTACTATGCTTATAATTAACTAAATAACTTAATTCCCTTACTTATGGAAAGAAATTCCTAATGGTTATGGTTATTATTATTAAGGTTATTAACCTCTTCTAAAAGCTTATGAAAACATTTTACTTCAAAAAATTAAATTAAAAATTATTTCTATTTAAATTTAATACAACAACACTAATTTAGGAACTTATTCTTAACTGGATATTTAGTTATAACAATCATTGTAAAAATAAAATTTAATATTGATGTATATATCAGATCAAAAAATTTAGATATTACAAACAAGATTACAATTTACGTTTGTCTAATGTGATCTTTCTTTAAATTTTTAAAAAAGTTATTAAAAAATTAAATAAGCTTAAAAATATTTAGTTTTATTATATATAATAATTGAGAATAATAAATCAAAGCTAATTTGATTAGATATCAATAAGCATATTGAAGTTGGAATAAAGAAAAAAAAAGCATAAATTTCAAATAATGATTATTATTTTATAAATATATTAAAAATTTTAATATTTAAGAATTAATTCATGGAAACATTTTAAAGAGGACCTCAACGTTTAACAGATAATGAAGTAGACGATTTGATGAAACGCTAACCACACCTATTGAAATAACATTACGATCAAATACCAAATTTAACTCCCAACTCACAAGAAGTAATTAGTAGATAGGCTACTATCAATGTTGGGACGATTGGACATGTCGCTCATGGAAAATCAACTTTAGTGAGAAGTGTGTCTACAATTAAGTATTTGATATCGTAATTCATCAAAGCACAGTGCGTTTCAGATAAGAGAGAGTTAGAAATATTACAATTAGATTGGGTTATGCTAATGCCAAAGTATTCAAATGCCCCAAATGTCCTGAACCTCAATGTTATCAATCATTCTCAAGCGAAAAAGAAAGCAATGCTTAATGCGGAATATGCAAGGAAGTAATGAATTTGGTAAGACATATATCATTTGTGGATTGTCCAGGACATGATATTTTAATGTCTACAATGTTGACTGGTGCTGCAGTTATGGATTGTGCTTTACTTATTGTAGCTGCAAATATGCCTTGTCCTCAACCATAAACATAGGAACATTTGGTGGCTTTAGTCATTACAAAATTAAAAAATGTTATTGTTATCCAAAATAAAGTTGATATTATCTTTAGAGATTAACAGGTAATTTAATTAATAGTGAAGTAAGGCTGCTTTTAGAAACTATGAAGAAATTACAAGATTTATCAAAGGAACTATCGCTGAAGATTCACCAATTATACCAGTGTCTGCTCAATTAAAATATAATATAGATTGCGTCCTTCAATAAATATGCAATTTTTTCCCTATTCCAGATAGATAATTGCAAGTCCCTCCAAAAATGATTATTATTAGGTAAACAATCTAGAATAATATTAAAATTTATAGATCTTTTGATGTCAATAAACCAGGGGAAAAGCCTGAAAATTTATAAGGAGGTGTCGTCGGAGGATCAATACTTTAAGGAATCCTATCTGTAGGAGATGAAGTAGAAATCAGACCAGGAAGACAATCTAAAAATGGAAATCAAACAACTTGGCACCCTATCACAACTAGAGTTGTATCTCTCTATGCTGAATAAAATGAATTAGTCTATGCTGTACCAGGTGGTTTAATTGGAGTTGGATTATTAATTGATCCATCTTTGACACGTAATGATAATTTAGTTGGTTGTGTTTTGGGATTTCCTAAATAATTACCAGAACTATATAGAGAATTAGAAGTATATTATAAATAAACTAATTTAAATTAGATCAATTATTATTTAATGGTCTCTTTGGTTGGTGCTTAATAATAGGATGGCAAATCTTAAAGGATTACTAAAATTTAATAAGATGAAATGTTGAAATTCAATGTATTGTCAAACGAAACTCCAGGTAGAGTTATTGAAGTTAAGGATGACGTAAAATTACTCATCATCTATCTTAGAAAATAATGAGAGTTGCTCTCAATAATCCAGTATGTACTGGCTTGTAAGAAAAAGTGGCATTCAGTAGAAGATTAAGTAATAAATTTAGATTAATTGGTTGGGGTATTATAACAGATGGAAAAACAATCACATTATGAAATGTAAAAAAAATACAATATATATATATATTTTAAAATTCTAATCAAACTCCTGTTATAATATTATAATTTCGTTATTAATCATCTTTGACTAATGATCTTCCCATTTTAGGTATGTTCTCTACAAACAGTCTTTATTGAGACTCGCTATTTTACATTCCTTTTGAAGCCTTATAATTTGTAAGTTATTATGAAATTTATCGCTTATCAGTAATTGTTTGGTTTCTTGCTGTTTTTCGAACATTTCCTTATATATCTCTTGGAGTGATGGGATTACTCTTTAAGATTTCATTTGGAAGTTATGGTTAGTTCTAATTAATTTAAGGTATTTCTTTCTATTATTATATATTCAATTGAGATTGATAATTGCTAAGTAATTTATGTGTTTAGGCAATTTTCTCTTATAAAAGAGATGGTTAATTCGATTTATGAATAGATAAAATGAATTCAATTAATTTTGAAGCTAACTCCTTGTATTTTTTTTCTTAAGTTATCTATTCTGCATTTTCATGACTCAAAAATATTTTATTAAATTCCCTTGAAAGAAAAAAATTTTGATCCAAAAGGTAGAAAAGTTCGTGTATTAATTATTACAATTTATCCATTTTTTTTTTCAGGTTCTTAATTAAATAATAAAAAGCAATTAAATTTTTCTATTTTATGGAAAATTATCAATTTGAAATTAAAGATACTCTTAGCTAAAGTAAGTATTCATCTCCTTCGTCTAAAATAGAATTATTGGAATAATTTAAATTTATTTAAGCTGAAACTCTATTTTTTATAAATATTGAAGAATCTGATTAAGAAATGGAATTTTGTAAATAGAAACATGTCAAAACACAATTGCTTTAAAGGAGAGCTTCAATTTAAAGTTCTGAATTAAGCTCACTTCAATCAAATGAAATTCGTCCTGATCAAGAGAAAATTAAATAACCAGATCAGTAAATTTAATAAAACAAATAGCTAGTTACTTAACAATTAAAGAGATCCATGAAAAGAAGCTAAACTTCCTTTAGAAAAGATTTTGGTTAATTTCAAAAATAACATAGAGTTAAATTATTTGTTAAGCGACCTATTTAAGCAATCGTAAATAATTTTGAACAAATAAGAAAATAAAAATCAATTATTACACATAATATAAGCCAAATTGGAAAATAAAACCTTAGAACAATTTAAGTAAAGTATTTTAGAACAAATCTTTCAAAAGTATTATTTATTGAAAAAGAAATGACTGCTATTGAATTTATTGTACTTGCACTAAAAGAATATAGTCTTGAAAGAAGATTTGATTAGAATTTGTATGAATACAAAAATTATACTCTTGCGTATTAATTAGAAACCCTTGAAGATCAAATGGAATTGGATGAAGATAAATTCAGAAAACCTATTTAACGTACTAAAAGTTTTAATGAAAAAGATGATGATAATGTTGCTGCTAGAAGAGTCAGCTGCGATGAAGTATTATAAGAATAATTATTAAAAGAGAGCTATTACATCCTAAGTTGAGTATTCTTTTGTAGATATTGAAGATAAAACAATAACTATTGATTATCCAGCTGTATTAAGTTGTAAATAGGTAGAAATAGTTGTGAATTCTACATGTTAATCAACATTTGGAATAGATTTATTAACTTTAAAAAAAACTTATGAATTATTTCCTTAATATATTATCCTTTTGATTGAAGATGCTTAAACTTAGTCAAATTAATAAATTAGATGTTTAAATGTATCTAAACTTGAGAGTGTATTTGACTAATTAAACAATGGTCTAATAAATAACAAAAGATCTTAATAAGAATATTATTTAAGATTAAAATACCCTTGTATTCACACTGAAATACTTCCATTATGTTTAAATACTTTAATTAGTGAATTGCCTATTCATTGGTTAGTCATGGAAAAAAAATATAGTGCTGAAACTAAATTAGTTGATATAAGTAAAAAGTTTTCAAACCATAAATAATAAAATTATATTGAGGATGGAATTTAATCATATAATCCCCTTGATTCAACATTTAAGATGGAATCAAAGAATTATTTATCTTCAATATATTCTTATCAAGAGTTTTAACTTATGCAATAAAAAAATAATTAACAATATTAAGTAATGATTGGCATAGATTATTTTGATATTCAAATTATCAATTAAAACCAATAGAATAACACATTTTCTAATACTTCTTTATTCTAGTATATAAAAAATTATATTGTAGATATGTTCAACCATCAAAAGAAATCAGAGAAAATTATTAAATTAAAGTCAATTAAAGAAAGTTATATAGACTTAAATAAAAACAAATTCTATTTTTCATATAAGAATTCTGTTGGATGTATTAAAAAATTATGTTTTTTTCCATAATAAAGTAATGATAAAAGAACTTAAGCTAAATTGAATAAATAATTTTTTGAAATTTATTAAAAATTAGATAAATTATTGGGAATTAGAAAAAAGTCATTTAGGAATGAATGAAACATTACAATGATTTCAATTTATAATAATTATTATTATTATGGATAATTTTTATTTAAAAATATGCTAATAACCTATCAAATAGAAGAAAGAACATAAAATTCCACTCTAAACTAACCATAAGGAGAATCTAGAATTTAATTGGAACGATTTCGAGAATCTTTATCAATAATGTTAATAATAAGATTAGAGTTCGAACGTTACTAATATTATTAAATATAGCTAAGACTTTGAATTTAATATCAAAGCTCACAGGCTAATTAGAACAAATAATCAAAGCAGTTTGAATGAAATTATTTTAGATGAAAATACTTAAGAGAAACTTGAAAATTAAAAAGAATAATACTTAGAATAACTTCAAAAACCAACTTTTAAGAGAAGTAATACATCTTATAGAACAAGCAATAAATCTCTTACATAATTGATTCAAGAAAATGAAAAACTAAAGAGGTTTAGAAATAATAAAAGAAATGCTCGAACTCTTTCAATGATTAGTTTAAAAAAATCACTGTTTACACCCATTTTGAAAAATAATTTTATGCATGGTTAAAAAGAAATTTAGATTAAATATTTGAATTCAAATTATAGCAAGACTTTTTTAGTTGATTAGGATATCTTAGTTTGCGAATTAATTGTTTTAGCAATTAAAGAATTCAAAAGAACTCTAAACTTTGACTAAAATTTGTTAAAATATTCAAATTTTACTTTAGCTTATTAATTAACTACTTTTGAAGATTGTTTTGATTTTTCAAGATCATAAATAAATAGTATAACTGAAGATTAAATCTCATCATATCAATAATATCCATATGTGCTCGATGATAAAAATACTTTTTCTAGTAAAAGGATTCAATTAGATTTAACTTAGAAGATATTTTATAAAACATTAGTCCTAGATGTAGTAGATAAAACAAATTACGGAATAGATTTATCTACAGTCGAAATAACAAAATAACAATTACCAAATTCTATTATCTTGTTGATATAAGATACAAAATTTGAAATACTTTATAATTTAAATATTGATATAAATGCTACATTAGAAGACATTTATATTAAATTATAAAGAAGAAGTGGAAATAAATATAATAAAAACGAATGGTATTTTACTTTGAAATTTCCTTGTGTTAATTATGAATACAAAGAACCTCTACATTTTTAATTTCCAATTAGTTAATTGCCAATTCATTGGTTATTAATGTAATTTAAATTTGATAATATTGATTATGAAGCTGCGGGAAGCATAAGAGAACTTTATAGTTAATAAGAAATCGAAGATTATAATTCTGTTTCTAAATCATAAGTTGAAGTTAATAATTAAATTGAAAAGAAACTAGCTATGTTCACTTACAAAGAATTTAAATTGATTAAGATTGAAGATTATGGATATTAAAATGATGTTATGATTGGAATAGATTATTTTGATTTTTACTTTTACTATTTAACCAAAAAGAATTGTAAATTCTCTCTATATAAATTTGCAAAATGTTTTGTATAGGTTATATTAGAAAATTATTAATCAGGCTAAACAAAAGATTATAAAAGAATTCCTACCTCTTCAATTCTTTCTATATTAACAAAAGACAATTAATAAATTGAAATTCAATATTTGAAAAATGATGATAAAGTAAAAAGATTAATATTTATAATACCAAAAAGAGATGAAACAGAAGAAAATTTTTAAAAAAAGGAAGCAATAGTAAATATTAATGAAATCGTTTAAAAGTTAGATTATATTATTTAGCAAAGAAAAAAGAGTTCATAATCAAAATTAAATTGACTAAATTCAATTCTCAAAAATTATTATAAATTTCATAATATTATTTTTCTTAAATTCTCATTACAATTTAAAATGATTCTTAATTGAATTTTAATTCTAAGGTCTAAGAAGACTAAATGAGATAATTATTTAATCAAACTATCTCTGTCCTTATCATACTTATCATAGAATTAATATAATTACTATTCTTTGTATGAATTAGAGTTTTAGAATCTAAATTATCCATTTATTTCTATTTTTGTTAATAAAATGAATATAATAAAAAGATTTAATAATTTTTAGAAAACTTTTAGTCTTTACAATTTGAAATCATATTGATTTTCCATCATAATATATCTAACAATAAAAATATATAGCTTTAATAATATTAATTGTTATATATATATATTTATAAAACACTAGGGATTCTTACAGTCAAGGATCTGTTGGATAAAATGGTTTAGAATTCAAATTTAATTTTCTAAAATTATAATTTAAGAATTACTTTCTTTATCTAGGTTATTCATCATTATTTTAAGTTGTGTAATAGAATTGATCATTATTCATATCATTACCATTTTTTATCTCATTAAACTTTTTAGTTTGATGAATATATTTTTCAGGTTCTTGCATGTATGAATCAGGATGTTAAACTTAGGATAGATTGGGGAAATTTTGATTGGAGAATACTTAAATAGGAGTCGGCATTTATAACATTCCATCATTAGGCATCCAATTCTAATCAAAATTATCATCAAATTGCATCATTGGATTCATTCCTAAAATAGGTCCAGAATTCATCAAATTTGGAGGGAATTATTATCCTAAATTCATATTTGGAGGAAAATCTGAAAATTAATTTCCCATAGGTGGAGGCATCATAGGAGGACAATATATTTATCCATCAAATTAACCAGGAGGAGGTTACATCATCATATGATTTTTATTTGATTGCTTTTTCATTTGTGGAGGGGGTGCCATTTACAAAGGCATAGGCATAGGGGGCAAATTACCCATGTTTGGCATTTAATTAAACTTTGGAGGGATCATTTAATTCATTCTCATAGATCCAATATTAGGCCCCATAGGAAAAGTAGGTTCTAAGGAATCCATTCCTAAAGTAGGTCCAGGAGGAAATCCTAGAGATTAAGGGGCTCCTAAAAGATTTGAATTAAAAGGAGCAATTTATGGACCCAAACCCATCATTCCAGGAGGAGGAAATCCTAAAGAAGTAGTGAAAGTTGGACCTGAAATATTTATTGGATCAGGTAAATTATTTCGATTCATTTATTATTAAGGAAATGAAAATGGAGCAATTTTAAAAGGATCAAACATTTCAGCAGAATTTTAGCTCACAAAATCAGATTAATTATTTATAATGCCCATATCTTGTTAATTCTTAGTATTTTTAGGCTTTTTCTTTTTATTTTTCTTTTTTTTTTCTTTGTTTTTTTAATCGGTTTAATTATTTGGAAAATTTTAATTATTATTATTATTAGGTATTACTTTTGAATTGTTGAATTAATTTTATGGTTAAGTTTAAATAGGAAAGGTTCCTCTTGTAAGAACTGAAGATGAAAAATGCTAATCATAACTCATTTAACCATCTGAATCATTATCTTACAATTAATTCAAAATGTCTACAAAATCAGATGATTTATCTTTATCTATTAAACCTGGGGGAGGTGCCACTATTGATTAACTTGGGATAGATAATGGCTTATTAAAATCAGGGGGCAAAACTAATTCAGAATCATAATTCTCTTAGTTCTTAGTCAATGAAATTCCACAATTTATCAAGTGCTATTGTAGTTTTTCTAGCTCACCTAATTATTAGATAGATATTTCTTTTCTAAATTATTATATTCAATTTGTACTATTATTAAGATTATTACTGCTATTTAGTACTTTTCTTTTCATTCTTTTTCTTAGGTTATTATTCTTTTTTTGGATAATAATCTTTCTTTTGTTATTAAGGAGGCTATTATTTTTTAGGCTCATAAATGTACTACTTTTTTGGTTCGTCTAATTTAAATAATATGAATAAGCATACTTTTGGATTTTGTAAAAACAAATCCCCCAAACTTATCTTATTAATTTTCATCATCATCTTCTTAAGCATCCTCCATTTAATCATCTCTATTACGTTTTATTTTTGGCTATTAAACGTATGCTTACAAATCATTTCTTTCTACTAATGATTAAATACCTTTGAATTTTATTATATTTATTTTCTTATCTTTAAGCAATGTCCTATTCACCCTCTTAAGGTGAATTCCTTCTTCTTTATTTCACCTAAAGATTATCTGACATCACAATTTAAAATAATATAGATAATAATAATATTTTACTTAATTATTTATATTCAATTTAAATGTCTTGATATTTTTATATTTGTTTAATTTAGATGATCTAATCTACAATTGTTCATTTTGCTCTGTAATCAAAATGAATTATTTGTTATAATTAAAGCAAACTTAATAGTTATTTATAATTCTTTCCCTTTTATCTTCTAAATTAATTAAGCTTTACTAAATTGTATATAAAGACTTGTAAAATAATAGCTTTCCAATTATTATACTTATTTTTCTACCTTTTACAATATTTGTTAGATTTAGGTGAAAACAAAGGAGAATTTTTTTATAAATTTATAAATTCTAGCACACAATTTATTAATCTGTCATTTAATAACTCATTTATTATTCATTGATATTCCTAGATATGAATCAAAAATAAATAATGAAACCAAATTTGATTATTCTTCAAATTTATTATTTTTAGTTAAAATTATCATAATTATGGTTAACTTTATTGATGGATAGAGATAATCACCTTTAATTTTCCACTTAATTATATACTCTGTTTTCCTTACAATTAATAACTTAAATCCTATTTGGACTTTCATTAAAAAATCAAAAAATTCACAAAAATTGAATAGAAAGTAATGGGATTTATTTACAATTCGTATTGATGATTTGTTTTATTATAACATTTTATCCATTAATAGGTGTTTATTCTCTCAAAAACGTAGAAGTTAATATAATATTGTAAAAAAAATTAAATATTTTTTTATATTATGAATGATCACAAACCTTACTTAATCTTAGAACATCCACATGCACATAACCCAGTCTTAAGTTTTAAAAACAAAACCTTATCTAACAATGATAAAATATGGATCTCCCATATCAAAATCAAAAACCCACTTGAAAATAATCAGTAAATTTCTAATTTAATTTGTTAGAAGTCTTGCATTCAAAGTAATGTCTACAGCTGCAGAATAGATTAGATCTTACCCATTTGTTGGAATACTAAAAGCAGGTGAAAGTAAAACTATTAAATTGATTACCAAAGAACCTATATTCGATAGTATCTCATTATAATAAATATAGAGGCTGTTAAAGTTAGAATTGTCTCAATGAACATTGACAAGCCTTAAGAAATAAAGGACTAATTTGAAATAATGGATTAATTTAAAATGCTTAAGGATTAGATTAAAGATCTTCCCTCTATCTTCCTATAAGTATCAGATTTTATTTAATCTGATACAGTCTCTTATGTAATACCTTAAAAGTACTAATAGTGATAGATTACTTTACCTAGTGATAGAAGAATCCCAATGTTTACTTCGCATTTATCATAAATGTAAAATGGAGATAGTACTCCAGCTTCTGCTGTTATGAAGTCAATGGTTAGTTAGAAAAAACAAAAGGATTCTTTATAAATATCTTAAAACTTTCAAATGGAATAAAATATAGTGAATCTTTAGGATCAATAATAAACCCTTATTAATGAGACAAGAGAGTTGAATAAATAGATAGTGTTATTTAAAGCTAAATAAAATATTCCATTTGAAGAGGAAAAGGATGACTAAGTTAAATTTTCTTTATTTTAATTAATTGTAATAGCCTTAATTAGCCTACTGATAGGTTTTTATATGCCTGAATTTTGAAAAAAACTATTTTACATTATAAAATATTTATTTTCAAATTAAATTAAAAGTATTAATAAGTCTTTTCCTAACACATTTTATTTTAAATAGAAAAGTCAAGAAATTTATCTAATTATTAAATACGTTTTATAATTAAGTTCAATTTTCCAATAATTTACTCTTTTCATTATTCTGAAAAAAAAAATTAAAAAATTCATTTTCCATTTATAAAAATAATAATTTTACCTATGTTTTATAAGATATATCTTGATTATAAGAATACTTTTGTTTTATTTTTATTAACTTTAATTTATAAATAAGTAAATTAAAAAAACAGATTGTTTTATAAAAAAAGTAAATACGTAAAAATTGATAAATCAGCTCTCTAAAGAAAATTCAAGACTGAAATATGATTTATTTTTTTAAAATAGATTGAGGTCGTTATTTAGATTTTTGACTTAGATTGAGATTAGGGTTGATCCAATCTATATTATTGTATTCTTTTAGTTTTTCAATCGTTTTTCTAAATTATATAATATTTTGCCATGGTTTATAATTGCAAACAATCATGGTTTCATTAAATTTAATTTTTTTATAATCTGACTCCAATAGTTCTTCACTTGGTTCATCTTCTACAAGATATTTCTAATGAACACTAAGTGGAGTCATCTAATTTAACTTGAATTGAGGTGATTAAGTTTGCATTTAATAATTTTTTATTGTTTTAGATTAAAACATATGATTTTTATCCATTTATATAAATTATTTGAATAATGCGTATTATCGTAATATTTTCTTTAAGGAGAAAATTAATGTGCGTAATATTATTTTATAAAAAATAAAAATCTAGATTGATAGATTATAACTGGAATAAAAAATTACAATTATTCAATGTTGGAGTAAGATAGTTTCTTCCTTTTTGTAGATAAAGAGAATAGGTAAGATATTCTTCTTCAGAAATGCATATAGAAAAAAGATTATAAAAATTTTACAGGTAAAATAAATTATCATAAGAGCAATCTTCATTCACTTAATCCCCAGATTTCAAGTATTTATATACTAAAATCGTTAGTGGTTGATAAGATTTCATTTTTATATGTCTCACATTAATTGGTGTTTCCATGCATCAAAGAATGATTGACATACAAGCCAAATTTCTCACCACATCCAACTGCCAAACCATCTGATTCACAAAATATAAAATAATTATTTTTTTCTGTCCAATTATAAGTTTTGAAATCATTTTCCTAATAAGATTCATTTAAAATATACTTTAAATGTCCAAAGGAATGTTTCTCCATTACCAAAAAATTTTCCAAATGTTAATTGTGGTGATTCATTTAAATAAGCTCCGAACTTACATTCATTAAAGTCTTTAATTGCTAAAATTAATGGAGAATGGTTTTCACAATTATTAAGCAATGTCAAGAAAGATGAACCATGTATAACATTCGAAAAAATTAATTTCCAATTAGATGTTTTAAATATTGATGGAATATGTGCAATTATCTATTATAAATAAATTTAAAATTACTTAAATCATTTCATCATTATCTAATATTTAAGATTCAGAAACCATTTCTGGAATAAAGTCTTATCCTCCCCATAGTTGATTAGTTCTTTCAATAAACTTTTCGGTCAAGTTTGAATCTTAGACATCATAAAATGGAATAATTGTTAGATCCTGTTCCTTCTTTTTCTATTCATCTAACATTCTCTCTGATTTTGTTTTAACAACATCAGCCAAAGTTTCACACAAATCTATACTTTAAACTTTAAATTCTTTTTAATCATTATCATTTTAAATCTACATTGATAAAAATATTTTTACTCTGAAAGTCAAAATAGGTAATACTTCAAGCAATTTTTTACAGGATACATTTGCACTTATATGTACCATAACTAAATAATCTTTAAAGCATTTTGAACTAGATTTTGCTATTCTCATAGGTAACTCGTTTAAATCTACAGATATCACATCTTCAGTCATTAGACAAGCTTAAAAGTTCAATATACTTTATTCTAGAATATATAGTGATCAATTTTATACTATGACATTTTTATACTAATTCTTTGTTTTTATCAACAAAACTAGGATCAAATAATATAACATCGCTATTCACTGTTAAAACTCCTTCTATACAACCATAATTTGTTACATAATAAACATTAACTTTAAATATAATTTAACAATACATTTTTTTGTTTATCCTCTTGACATGATTTCATCCATTAAGTTTCTTCCATAAAATGAAGACTAGCTCAATTATAAATCGTTAATTTCACTTTCTTAAATAAAAGTTTAACTTTATTCTTAATATATAGCAGGAACTTTTATCCTCATCCCAGGAACAAAACACTCTGGAGATATGTCATTTATTTTTAAAATTCTGTTCTGACTTTATAATAAACTTTCTTATTACTTAATATTAAATTTTAATTCTAATCCAAATAAAGTGTCATCTTCTTGCACTATATAATCTATTAAGTTTGTCTCTTCTTATTAAAATTTTAATTGCTAGTCATAATTATTTAAATATATGTCTTCTATGTCTTATAATTTAAAATCTAACAATAGGAATAATTATAGACCTATATATTCTTGTTCTTCACCTTTAGTCCATTTCTCATAAAGAGGGAAATATTCATTCGAAGTAAATTCGAAAATAAATGTTTCAAACTACTAATCAACCTTAAGATCTTTAACTTCATTTTTTTTAATTTCCTAAAGTAGTTTAAATATCTTACAGATGATCCGTAAAAATAACTAAAAATATTTTTCATTATTATTAATAATAAGTATTAGTATAAAATATAATATGTATAGATTATCTGTTATAAATTTTATAAATATTGATATCCTTCTTATCTTAATGCGTTTGATTAACTTAAAAATTTAATACTATGAATAAAATCATAACAAAATATCTTATTTCTTTTAATATTAATATCAATTTATGAAATTAATATTATTATTTATATATTAATGTTATATCAATGAAGATGATGATTATGAACTTTAGGAGTAGGATTTCCACTTTTAATATAACCCAAAACTTGAGCAGCTCTCATATAATTAGTACCTTAACATTTCTTATCTAAACAAAACTAAACATAATCTTTCTCTAATATTTTGAAACATGTCCTATAACATAATTCTTATAATATTCAAATTTCATTACTATCCTCCCAATTATTATCATGTAGATATTAATGTCTAAGCTTATCTTAAATTGTTTATTATTAAACAGGATAGTCAGGCTAATCCTCTAAACCATGAAATGAAGATAATAAATCAAAGAAATGAATATGTCCTTTATGAAAGATTTCTGGATTTTAAGGTGTATATGCTGATGAATTAGATCTCATATTATTTTATTTTTTATATATATAATTAATTTTTATCTCTTTTAGATAGTCAACACACATTTATTATTTTTTACAATATACCTTCAAAAATACTAAAACTTATTCTCACTAGTCTTATCTATACTTTAACTTATTCTTTGATGTTTAATGTCAAATATTAGTAAATAAATATATATTTATTTCATGAAAACAAAGATTGTGTCATTATTTCTAAAGAGAGAGCATCTCATACTTATTTCAAAAATGCTTTAACTAAATGAAAATATTGTAGAATAAGATAGTCAAATCTTAAAACTTGATATCCAAAACTAATAAAGTGAAAATAAAATATTAAAAACTGAAAGATGGCCATAATTAGACTTAGAGTATTTTCAGAGTAATTTTCTATAAATTTCAAACTTGTCTTTTTCATACTTCAAAATGCACTTCCCGGCTAACTCTGCAGTTCACATTAAAGACCACATTAAATTCATTTAGATTTTAAAGTAAATTAATTATGGAGGAGTTACTATTGAAGATGTTTTCAAATAATAGCGAGTAATTTATTAGTTTTGATGTGTAGTTGCGTCTTTAAATCGAAGTATTGAAAATAACGAAATTTATTAAAACAGTAGATGAACCAATTATGCCTAAAATTATGAATTACAAAATAGATATATAATAGATATAAAGTTTATAAGATAGATACTTTTATCTAAAAAATTAAGATTTCATGAATCCTTATTTAATACTTAATTTAAAGATGCCAATGAGTAAAACAACTTCAAGGCCTATTAATAAAGAACTTTATTAAAGTATCGCAAGTATAGAAGATATACCATCTTTTTAATTAATGAATTCAAATCTCATTTAGCCAATACTCAATTATGATATGTTTAAAAATTAATATGAATATAGAATGAATAAATTAATGTAAAGAAATTAACAAATTCAATATACTATTAAAAGATATTAATAATCATTTAAAAATTACGAATATATTGAAGATAATATATAAGACAAACCTCTTAAGTAAATAAAAAAAATATTTTATTCATAAATTAATTAGATTTATGTAAAAAAAATAAAATAAGTAATAAATGAATAAAACTATAAACTTGATGAAACTTAATTAGATGAAGCGCTATCATAAAAATCTGGTTAATATCAAAAAGAAATTAATAAATAATCTGAGTCTATGACTTACAATCCAATCTAAAATAACGAATCTTTATAATAGCAAATGATTACATGTACTAATTGTATTGAAACATCTCGTGAGCAATCTCCAGAAATGCCAAATAAATCATAAAAGATATTTTCTTTGAGAGTGACCCCATAAGTTTTTATAGAAACAACATATTAATAGAATTAATCTTAAAAATTATTACAAATAAACGATTAAGAATAAAAAAATCAAAACCTAATACAAACAGTGTTGAAAAATAAAAATTCTTTTAAATCTCTAGATCTTTAAAAATCTCTAATTTTAAGTCCAAGTTCTTTGAGAATTCCAAAAAAATTACTAACTTGTAGAAAATTTTCAACTTTAAATTAATAAAATTTGTTAAGCAGCCCCAAATCAAACTTATTATAGGATTTCCCTGCTTAAACTTCTGAAAATTTAGAACATCCAAATGATGACTAGAATCTAGATGCACATAAATCGATTTTAACTAATAGAAATTTGTAAAACACTTGTTTTGATAAAATTGCATTAAAGCCCATTGCAGTATAGTAAATTAGATTAAAAAAATTGAGAGATAAGAGAAATGAGAAAAAAGAAACTACTTTTCCTTATGTAAAGGAATCCTTACCTAGAGTTTAAGAACCGTTTTTGTTTTAAAAAAAAAATAATATGAAAACCCAATTGTAAAACTAGTTGATTTTATTGACTCGATCTGAATAAATCTTAACTTCTTTAATGTCAAATGGATAAATTAGAGGATCAGAACTTTATTAATAATTATTATTACCAATAAAATTAACAACATGTTAAAAGTTTTTAAGTCCAAAAAGCAATAATTTAATTTCAAGAACAAAATTTAAGAAAATGCAACAAGAAACAAAGATGTTTAATTTGAAATGATTAATTTTTAATACCTAATTTATGATAAATTATTAATATAAAATAATAAAAAAAAATGAAAACAATTTCTTTAATTCCATCTACTGAATAAGTAGTGACAGGATAAACTTGGATTGGTGGTCCAACTTATGAATTATAAAAGCAACATGTTCCTGGATATGCTGGACACGTTAGAGGATTAAAAGCTGGTGCTCATATAATTATATTTTAGAATCTTAATATGGAAAACCTTTTGCAAAGATTACAGCTGAATGCATGGAAGAGAGATTAGCAAGATGCACCAATTCAGAAGAAAGAGAAAGATTGTAAACAAGTTATAAGATTGAATTTGGAGTATATATTTAACAGTTACCTAGGAACCCAATCTAAGAAAACCTTAACTTTAGACTGCAGCTGAAAGAATTTTAGAAGATGCTCATCGATAAGAAAAAGTAATTAACGATAGAAATTATCGCACCTTTTAGTATTTTTTTCCTTTTAAGTTTTAGATCTATGCCTAAAACAATTAATGATATACCTCCAATAGATAGATTACCAGTTGTTGGTTATCAAGGATTCAGACCAGTTTTTAGACATCCATTAAAATAAGTTGTCCCTCCAGAAAAGCCTTAACCTTATGTACATCCATTAAATCAAATGGATAAAGAAATGGCGAAAACAATGCTTGAAACCAATGATAAGTTCAGACAAACTGTATTTAAAACTTTATGATTAAGTTCGAATAACAAAAGCCTCCCATTGTTGGTTATACTGGATTTATGACTGGAATTAAAGCTGAAAATATGTATGGTGAATCTTACAAAGATATAAGCCATTAAGTTTTACAAAAAAAACAAAGATGAATATTATAAACCTATTTCATATATTCATTTTAAATACTGATATCTATAATTTAATTGTATATTTTCAATATATGTATCAAAATTTATTGTTTTAAAAAATGCTCTATAAGATCCACTATCAATCTTTAATTCTAATCTGATTGAATTATAGATAATATATAGATGTAATATTTGATTTGTAGCTTACCTAAATTAATTATATTTTATACTTATCATAAATGTTAGAATATAGTTAGAGCTTAAACAAAAAACTATTTTTAAAAAAATTAAATTTAATTCATTTTATATAATTAAACGATAATTAAGTCATGATTATATTTTCTTAGATGTTATATCTAAAACTTTTGAATTTGATATATTAATTTTTTTTGAGTTTTTACCCTTGAAATAAGAGTTTTGCTTACATTTCGTCAAATAATATAAATTATTTCAATAAAAAAAAGAAGAAAATAATTCCTTAAGTTTATCGCAATGCTAATGATTTTAATTATCTAATCCCATTTATTGTGTTGAGCTTCACGTTTCTGATTATACTTAAATTTCTAAAGTAAGCAACATAATAAACCTACTATAATCATCTATTTAACATTGAGGTTTTTAGGAAAAGTTAATCTACATATTTATACATACCGTTCAATATATTTTACACTAAATTTTCCAGATAAAGAAAAATAAATTTTCATTTTTGAAGGAGACTTTTCTTTTTCCTTCTGATACGAAAATTTATTAAATCCACAATATTGAATATATAATAAATACCTGATTCTTATTTTAAATTATCTTCTTTATAAATTATTAAATAATTATTCTAAAAATTCTAATTATCAATCCAAATGAAGTGTCTATGCATTATTAGATTTAGAGCATAATTGTTAATATTATTCTAATTTATTTCCTATAAAACAATATCAAAATTTAACGGATTGAGAGGTCGCTAATTCATAAGTTCATAAACATTGAATACACCTACTAATTGCTTTATTACATGATTAAATATAATAGTGATTAGCTAAAATTGAAGCTTATAATCTCAAATTCAGTTATCACAAAAAAATCTATCATATCATTTTCATAGGAATTAATAAATTCTAGTTAATAATCTAATTTTATTCATAACTTTCCATGTATCGAAACCAATGATAATTTTAATTAAAGAAAAATTTCTTTGGTAACTTTTAAAATAGTATACTTTGAATAAGATGATTAATTTTTCCTAAAATTTAGGGTTGCAATTTATTTCATTAAATTCATATCCTATTCATCGTTAAGCTAAAGTTTATTTGATATTTGATAAAGTTTGTTTTCAATTAGAACTAATTTTAAAATACACATGGAAAAGTTTATCAATAGAAATATATTTTATCAATAATCTAATACAAGGTTATAAATTATTATTTTTTCTTTATAATTAATTATATGTATAATGGTATCTTTAATTTAAATTTGTTATAAACTTGTTGGAAATATATGGTTACAAAATTCTAAAAGTAAATTGAGGTAAAAAAAATTTGAAAACTGAAAATTATAAGTGAGGCA
Source organism: Paramecium sexaurelia (assembly GCA_000733375.1). NCBI lineage: Eukaryota > Ciliophora > Oligohymenophorea > Peniculida > Parameciidae > Paramecium > Paramecium sexaurelia. Next base: position 105,251 of record JPFM01000016.1, read on the forward strand.
AGTATAATGGTTAGTAGTTAAGTAATAAATTTACATAATTTAACATTTTTAATTACTTAATAATTTTTGATCTTAAAATTCATATTCAATAATGATTTCTACTAAGGAATTATAAATTCAATGTTTAATCAAATAGGAGATTAGGTTTTTTAAATTCATAATTCTATTTTTTTAACTGACTAATAATTTATAAATTTATATTAATTTTATTATCACATTAGTTATTCTCAAAGTATCTTTATTTTATTAATAATATTTCGAAATAAATGGGAATATTGTAATATAGAAAATATCTTTCAAACATAAAATTTTATTCATTGAATATATAATATTGGTATATGAAGGAATTTCAATTCAAAATTCAATGTTAACTATTTCGAATAGGTCTTGTTCTCAAACTAATATAGGAATGTTAAGCATTCTAATTCTTCTCTATTCTATGGTTTTTTTGGACGTGTCCTCCAAGACTATGAGAATAAGAAAAAACTTTCTAGCAATATCCACATTAGTATTTTTAGTTTTAGAAATCATAGTATTTTAAAATGAAGTTGTCCTTTTTTGTTTTTATTTTCTAACAATCCTAATTCATATCGCACGAGCAGTCTTAATATTTATGGGAATCTGACAGATTTAGGAAGTCAGATATATTCTCTTCGCTAAAGTCAATCTAAATTATGGCCTTTTAATCTACATTTGAGATGATATTTTGATTAGATGTTTAGAGAGAATTTGTTTTTTCACTCTCTATTTATCTAATAAAGTGAATATAATTCATATGATTAATTATGAAAAAAAAAGTTCTTTATACAGTATTTATAAGGTTATAAAATCTTTTTATTCAAAAAGTAAAGGCGCGTAAAAAATTCTCATTAAGGCTTCTTTTAGGTTATAGAGATTATCTTGTATACAGTATCTTTATTGGACCCTTGAAAAAAGGAAAAATTTAATTAGTTCACTATGGAATGTTTTAAGAACTATGATTTATATTATATGATATTTAATAAAGAACCTCAAATATGCGGTTTAACTTTGAAAATATCTTTAGTTAGTCTGAAAAAGGGTCCAATAATTTTATGTTAATTCGTATTTTTGTTTCATAATTCATATAATTATCAAGTAAGCATATCGAAAGGTTAGGAATTGATAATAAATTGTGATTATAATCAGAATCACCTTTTTCATACAATTACAAGTAATAAATTGTAAAAGAAGGTTCTTATGTTTGAATAAAAATAAAACCTTCATTTCTTTAGTTGGATGATCAATCTAATGAATATCATTAATTATTTCAATTCATAGATTAGATTAAAATTTATCACAATTTATTTTGATTCTTAAGGATATTAAAATTACAATAATAGTCCTTACCATTTGTTAAAACCTCTGATTTTTGTAATTCTCTTTGATTAAAAAATTTGCAATGAATTTATTAAGTATTTTACATTTTATCAAAGATAAACTTATTATTTAAATATATAAAAAACGAGCGAATAAGACTTATCAACAATCTACGTCTTCTTTAACACAGTTAAAGATCTATAAGTAATGTTATACTATATGTGAGTCCTAAATCATTAGATTTGAGTTTAGAGTAAACTTCAAAATTTAAATTTAAAATTGAAAAGAATTCCCATAGATTTTTTTTCACTTTAAGTGCAATATTCTACTTAATACATCAGTGTATAAAAAGGCTTGTAGGGATAGAAATGAAAATAAGAATGTATCAAAAATATTATATATAAACCAATTATTAAAAGGACTTTGTTATATATTAGAACTTAATATAAATATGATTAATTGAATCCTTGTAAAAATTTATTGTTTAATTTAGATTATCTTAATATTTGATTAAATGATGTAAAATTTGAAACTAAATTTGATCAAATTATCTTCTTTTTTTCAAAGAACAGCAATTTTTCACTTAAATGACGGCTATGTTTAGTTGATGAGCCAGAAGATTATTCTGTGGAAGTAGAATGATTTCCTTAATTAAATTCATATCCTTAAAATTAATCTATGATAATATATAAAAATATTACCTTAAATAAGTTAATCTCTCAAAACTACAATATTTTGTTGAATTAATTCATTATTTTCTTCATCTTCAACTATAATTTATTTTTAATCAAAATTATCTTCAGTTTACTTTATAGGTAATATCTTTAAATACATTAGGAATGAAAGGAGGAATTAAGGATTAATTCTACAACTTATCCCAAGGAAATTGGGCAAACCAAGGATGCTCTTTGATTTCTTAATTACCATTAAAACCTAATCTATTTTATGGTTTTCTTTGAAGTAACTAATTAATTAAATTACAAAACTACTCTATTAACAAAATCAACAGCCTCTAGTGACCAATTATCTGGTATTTCATTTCTTTTAATTTAAGCTTATTTAGCTAAGATTTAATCTCTAATTTCTTATCTGGATCTTCCAACATACGGTCTCTAAATTTGAAGTTTATAATTACTCTCCCAATCATAAATTCATAAGCAATTACTCCTACTGCAAAATAATCAACTGCATAAGTATGATTTTGTTTACACATTACTTCAGGAGCTAAAAATATTATTTTATATCATTAACCCATATATCCTGGAGTACCACTAGTATCACAACTATTTTCAGGTTTCAGTATTCGAGCAATACCAAAATCAGTTATATGAACATACCCTTTTTCATCTAATACTAAATTTTCAGGTTTGATATCTCTATGAATTATTTTATTTGAATGAATGTATTCTAATCCTTAAACAATACATGCTATAAAAAACTCTTTAAATAAGTATTCAATCTATACTTGTTGAGTTTTCATCAAATCTTCTCATTCTTCCTATGTGATATCGAAGATCTCCTCCTTTCATATAATCCATAAGTAAGTATAGATTTTCTCTATCCTAATAAGCAAAGTTCATATTAACTAATAAAGGATGCTTCAATTAACTTAATAACGTTCTTTCATTCATGACTGAATGGACACTCTTTTTGGTCACAATTCTTATTAAAACTAAATTTGTACAAAGCTTTTGACATTTCTTTCATTGCAAATATTTAACCTGTTTTTTTGTGCTCAACTTTCCAAACTTTACCAAAACCACCAATTCCAATGACAAACTCAAAATTAAATGCATTTCTGCAAAATAAGATTTCTTGTGAGATTTTAGTGGAAGTAGAATTATGAATTAAGTCTTTAAAGTTTACAAATTATTAACTCTGTAATTTTACATGCTTTTTTGGTACTTATGATTTAGAGTCTGTCGTTACTTTTGCTATTTCTCTAGCTTTTGCAAGTAAAGCTTATATCTATTGGCTATTTACTGACTAAACTATATCAGTTATTTTACCTCATTAATTTTAGTAGATTTGATTAATTTTGTAAGGTTTGTGACATCAATCTGAGATCCTTTGTGACTATGAAGATTTTTAAAACTACTGAGTCCTGATGCTACAGGAGAAACCTATTAACTCGATGGAACTATTATTGGACTTTTAAAAGTTGACAAACTATTTTGTTTGAGTTTTCGTTAACCTGTTGAATTAAGTAGCATTTTACAACAATTAATATATTTATTAAGAAACAAAATTTATTATTAATATTGATATCAATAACAAGTAATGCAAATATCCATAACTATCAATCAAATATAATATTATCATAATTATTTAAAAGTTGATTTATCTTATTTCATTCTCAAATTATTATAGTTCTTCTTTTGAATAGCATTAATTTTATTTGAATTATTAAGAATTAAGACTTTTATTAATATAACGCGCAAAATTATTATAAAATAGATGTCTAAATATGATTAAAATGTAAATATAATTACTTTAAAAAAACAGTAAATTTAATTTTAGTGATATAAGTAAATAATTACATCGTGTGATACCAATTTAGAATATCTTGAAAATACTTGAAGATACTTAATATATATAATGATCAACTAATCTGAATGTTAAGATAATAGTAAAAAATTTCCTACCCTTGATGAAAGTTCAAGTGCAATTTCCAAACTGACTTTTAGTTAAGAGGGATAAAAGCAATCATCTCTTTCAACAGTTTTTGGGATTACAAATTCAATGGTTGGATCATTATTTTTAGTAATCCTATAAGCGTTCTAATAATGCCGTGTAATAACATGTTCAATAGTAATGACGATTCTGTGTTAAGTTCAATACAAAACATGTTAAATAATGATCATACATTAAAAGGAAGAAGAATTTGATAGTGAATATATGATTAAGAGTTCGTTAGTGATATCTTGAGTATCATAAAATTTAATTATCCTAGACCTAAGGTTTTAGAGTTATATCTGAAACATTATTATTAATAGTTGGAATAATTTATTTTTAATTAATAAGTTTAACACCCTACACAATTCTAGTTTCGATATTTGAAAAAGGCAATTACACTAGCTGTGCTATGTCTTCAGATAGTATTACTTTAGATAAATTTTCAATATAATGGTAATCAATAAGTTATTGCGTATTTATCATTTATATATTTTAAGGAATATGCTGGAAATTAATGAATTTAAAGGAGTCATTACTTGGTTAACTTGGAATTTTATTTAACCAGCTGGATAATATGCATTTGATTTCATGGCATTATCAATACATAATATGTAATAATTCTTGCAATAGGTATTTTTATGACAATATTCTTTTATGATTTTTTCAAATGAATTTTCATATTTAAAAGAAATTAACTAAAAATTAAACTTAAATTCTAATTTAAATTGTATATAATGATATATCCATTTTAAAATTATGATTGATTGGCCAATAAAGTGAATATTTTGACTAATATAAAGATATATAACCATTTTTTGTATTTTATTTCAATTTGATCTAAAATATTAAGAAACACTGTCCTTTTTGGAACTTAATCATCAATAACAAAATATTTATCTGAAAAATATCAGATAAATGATAATATCAGTATTTAATTATAGGGTAGGAGAGTTGAAAATAAACTAATAATTTGATATTGGTTTGGATTTTTTTATATTGTAATTGGACAGACAAAATATTTAAAGTATATGAATTCATAGTTATATCTTAAAATTTTCAAGATTTTATTCAAAGTTATTAAATGCTTCTACTATTAAATTGAATTCTTTTAATTTAATTGACTTCTTTTTAAGTTTTTGTTTGTAATTAAGTAAATTCAATACATTATATATATTTTTTATATTAAATAATTTAATATATGTCTAAAATTAAGCAAAAGAAAAAACCCATCATTAAGCATTCAGTAGACCCTGAAAATGAACATGATGATTAATTAAGTTATGATTCAATCGACGATGAGCAATATTTAAATCTTTTATAAGGTCATGTCCCTAAATCTCATAAAGTTGATATCAACTTGGGATAGAAATATTAAGGGAAGAAAACAAACAATTAATAATTAAATGATGAAAGCGAAGATGAATTATTAAATGAATCTATTAATAGCGATGAGATTCCAGAATTTATAGAAAGTGAACCTGAATAATCTGATTAGGAGGAAAAGATTATTACAAAAGAAAAACCAAAGAAAAAATAGATTTAAAGTACATTTTAGAAAGAATTATAATAAATTGAAAAGGAAGACTTAGAAATGATTGAGAAGTAAAAAGAAAATAAAAAAGAATTAAAAGAAGTTGCTGATTAAATAAAAGAATAATAATAGATTTGGGGTAATCTTGTTGAGATTAGAGAATGTAATATATATTTATCTATATTTTATTAGAAATGTAAAAAACCTTAGATGTTGCAAAAAGACTTCCTATATAAAATACTACTTTTATTTCTGAAATATAAAAATCAAAAGAATCAAGGTTAAATGATTTGAATTGCCAACTATTAAGTAATATCACAAATTTATTGAATTTATATTCATCACTCTACTAAATTAACTAGATCAATATAAAGGACGATGGATATGATTTAAATTCTTATAAATAAATAAATGAAAATTTAGAGGATTCTACAAAAGTTATTGAAGATGATATTATAAGATGGAGTTCAAAATCAGCATTATTATCATCAATAAATAAAGATAATAAATCATAAATGGGATTTCTTCTTTTAACTCCTATAGGGTAATCAAAAAAAGCTTTACAAAATATTGATAAATTAAGATAAAAAACACAATTAAAGAGATAAATATTTAGAATCTTAGGTGAAGAAGGATCTGATTTAAATGAAACCACTAATAAGCACATATTCGATGATACTGATTTTTATTTAGATTTATTAAAAGAAACCATTTAATTTAATAATTAAAATTCAGCTGAGGAAGCTCTTAAAAAAGAAACTGAATAATTTATATTGAAAAGATAAGCTTAAAGATAAGAAAAAGAGAATAAAGTTGTAGATAGAAAGGCATCTAAAAATAGAAAAATTAGATTTGAACCACATCAAAAAATTATTAATTTTACATCAAGAATTGAACTACCTATAGAAACAATATCAAGAGAAGAAATTATCAAAAATTTATTTGGTTTATCTTAAACAGCAGTAGAACCTCAAGTTTTGAAGAAGAGGAAACAAAGTTTTAATGATGTGAATTTGATATGATGTTATGTTTATAAGCTTGAGCCTTTTTATAAATAAAAATAACTCTGAAAAATATATATATCTATGAGTCAATTTGAAACAAATTCGCAATCATAGATTCCATTCTAAGAAAGAAACAAACTTAATTCAAATCGTTAATTAGGAACTTCAAACACGATAAATGAGTAGAATCAAAAGATTTTAGAGCAAAATGAGTAATCACTTATTTTTTAATAAATTATAGATCTATTCCTTAAAGATATCCATAAATAAATATGTAATGTACACACTATATATTAAAGTTATGGAAACTAATAAGCAAGTTCTTAATAGTCTGAATATCCGTAATTTAATTATCCATATATGGGTCAATAAACTATGAAAGATCAAGATTAATTAGAGCAAATATAAAAATTAACTAAAGATAACGATACATTAAGGTTTAAGAAATATAAACTAATTAGGTACTAGTGGAGAGCCCTTGAGTAGGAAAATATTAAATTGAAAAGTGACAAGTATATTAAATTTGATTAAATATTAGTATTCAATTAAATTAAAGAGATAAATCCAATATGAACTAAATCCAAGAATTATAGTAAATTAATTAACTATAAAGCTAGAGATTAAATATTGATATAAAAAAATGAAAATAAAAGATTAACAAATACTATTTAGGAAGATCAATATTTGTTGATAGATTTATAAAAATTAAGAAAATAAGTAGAATATAATAGGGGACTTGAAAATTAGATAATCGATTTAGAATAATAATTAATAAGTCTTAGCAAATAATTATAGGAATAAAAAAGATAGAATGTATTTTAGGAATAAGAATTACAGAGTCAAAAGGAAATTCTCGAAAAGTATAAGACTTAAATAAGAGATCAAGCTTTAGGCTTAGAATAGCAGGTGTAGAAAAATGAATAATTACTAAATGACAATAGAAAAATGAAGACTGCTTTAGATTAAATTAATAATGATTTTAAACAAGAACAAGAGTAAAACTAAATGTTGAATTAAAAGCTAAATCAAACTTCTAATGGAGCTAAAGATTAGATAAGTAATTTGTAAAAGAATATATCTAATCTTAATTTTTAAAACGAATAATTTAAAAATTAAATTGCATAATTATAGTAAAAAGAGAAAGAACTTTAAATTTCTCAAAATCTAAATATATAGTAAGAAAACAAAATTAGATAAATGAATCAACAATTAAGTGAATGTATATTCTTATATTTATATTTAGAATAGAGATAAATTGAATAAGGTAATGCTGTAATTTCAAACGGAAAAATTGAATTTTCAAAATTAGCAACTAAATGTTAATAATAGGAATAAGAAATATGGAAATTAAAAGAACAAATAAATTCGATAAACTAGTAAAATACCTAAATGTAAAATAAATGTTCTTAATTGGAAAAGAGTGTTGAAGATAATTTATAAAAAACTTAAATTTTATCAACTGATTTAAAAGGACAACTAGAAAAGTGGAAAAACTATGGAAATCAAATGGAATAAGAAGTTAAGAAGAGAGAAAATGCTTTAGTGAAGTTAGAGAATGATTATATGAAGACTGAATCTCAATTAAAATCATCTTTAGAAGTATAATCTCAATTAAAAAATGAAAGAACTTTAACATTAGGGAAATTAAAAGAAATGCATGTTGATCTATTAAAATATGAGAAAAAATGTGATCAATTTGAAAGAGGTTATAATATTATAATAAAATATTAGATATTATGACACTTGAAGCTCATATCAAAAATTCGTTATAAAATTAAGAAAGATTAGAGTAGGAGAAATCAATTTTAAACCAAGAAGTAAAATAATTAATGGAAGATTTGCGTAGAATTTAAAATTAGTATGATTTAAAAACAAGAGATTACGAAAACCTAATAAAGAAGCAAGAATCAGAAAATACTCTAAGAGATCGAGATATATAAAATTTAAGATCATAAAATACTACTTTATCTGAGAGGAATATTGCTTTAGAACATGAATTAACAAAAGAAAGAGTAATTTAATAATATAATTTTTAATTAGGAAAAGTAATTACAATTAGATTCGAAAGTTAGAGCTTTAGAAAATGAAATACATAATTTCAATTTTTAAAAAACTCTTAAATAGTAATATACTTGGAACACTGAACCTCAATTAAGTTTACCAAATTAACAACCTTTGCTTACAGAGTTAAGTCAGGGTTACCACTCTCCATAAGTAAATTATTAAGGATTTAACTCACCTCAGTATCCTCAATCTGGAGTTTAAGTTCAATCTAACTTAAAACCTACTGAGGTTTCCAATTCTGGTGTTGAACATTAAGGCAACAATTCATAACATCAATTAAAGAGCAAAAATTATGATTTAAGGTTTTAAAATTAACCTTAAAACTAATTATATTGATGTTATGAGATGGTTCATTATTAAAATAATATTATTATTTTCAAAAGATTTCAAAAATCAATTCTTAAAAGAAGATTGAATTCTATTTTAAATATATAAGCAAGTTCTCTTTAGATCCTTTTGAATTCTAATCTATGAGATTTATTAAACTTAATAAATGTAGAAATTAAGGAAATTGAATCAGATTAGCAATTTATCTTAATTTTTATATTAATGTAAGATATGTCTATTATCGTAATAATTGAGATAATTATTAAATAAATTCAAAATAATTAATGTTATTATTAAACAATAAAATTTATTATCTTATTAAAAATGCTATCATAAAAAACAAATTAATTGTTAAGAAAATACCTTGAAGAATTTGTTAAAATGGAGAAGGAACTTGAGAATATACGAGAATAATTAGCCAATAATCTTTATTTTGAACCTTACACAGTATTTAGCAGATTAGATTATAAAAAGTATTTAAATGATAATTTTTAGAATCCTTCATATCGATGTGGATGATATAAGAAATTTTTTATAAGATAATTCTATATTAGATATTGATGATAATTATTTATAATTAATGTTTAGAAAAATGGATGTCGACAAAGACTAATATCTATCATTTGGAGAGTTATTTTTAACAATATTATTAGGTTTTCTACATATATATTACCTCATCGAGATTAGAATTTAAATTATTTAGCCTACAATAGATAATCTTATAGTCTGTAGGAAAATAAATTACCAAAATAAGTGGAGAAACAATTGATTCAAGTATTTCTATCAGAAGTTGAGCTAAATAAAAAAATGCTAAATTCGATTTAATCATTGAAAGCATAACCAGATTGGGATAATATTGTTGTTTGGGAATCAGTTAATTAAGGAAGAAATTGGGATTATAAGAAGTAAATAATATCAATATCTTAGCTTGCAATAATTTTTGGATGAATTTCATTCTTTAATTTAACTTAAAGATATAGAAAATTTTATTTATAGAAATAGTAAAGATAGAGATTATAGGATAAATTATACTGATTTCTTGTCTCTCGTTTTTGCATATTAAGACTAAAATAAAAATTCTAAGTTTTGTACACCTCAAAAAGTTAAAAATTAAATTTCAGGGAAAAAGTCTAAATTCTTACCTTAAACCGATTTTAGAACTAATGAATCTACAAATATTAAAACTGATAAATTACACAGATATTAATAATCTTAGAGTCACCATCAATAATTGAGTAACAATAGTGAAATCGAAGTAAGCGAATTCAAAATCGATGAAAATGAAGATTAAAATATCTTGAAATTACTACTGAATAAATTGAAAATACAAAACCAAATAAAAGATTAAATTTTAAACTAACTTTTTCATAGATTAGACTAGAATAACAAAGGTTATAGTTTGCAATATAATAGGTTTTATAACACTTGATGATTTCATAGATTATTTTTAAATTGAATTGAATTAGCCTTAAAAAATTGAAGAACTTATAAAACTTGTAAAATTATTGGACAAAAACAAAGATGGAATTGTTTCTTAAAAAGAATTCTGCGAGCAGATTTTTAAAAATATCTGCATTTCATAATTTTGAGAATTTAAATTTATATCATCAACAATAAATGTAGCAAAGTTTTAATAACTAAAATATCAAAATAAATCTTAGCTATCCTATTACAGGATTAATGCATCTAAAAATATGTTTTTTTTTCTAACAGATCTAATATCATTTTTTGATGAGATAGTTGTTCTGTTGTTTATATATTTTGGAGAAATTCTTAAAACGTCAACAAGAATTGGTCTTCTATTTTTTGGGGAATTAATGATATTTCTATGAGTTAATTGGGATCTTGGCCTTTTTCTTTCTGCTGATGTCCTTGATGATTTAGGAAATTTTTAATTTAACATGATGTCATTGGTAGAAATAGATAAATTGATTTATTGAACAACTTAATTGTTTTTATATAGTCGTAGTATTTAATCATGTAGTTCATGATTGTCTTTTTTACGAATTTTATTTAATTGCATTCTATCTCTATAGAATTGTTAAAATTTTAGCTTAAACAGATTATCGTTGTTATTTTCTCTCTTGGCAATAATTTAATTTATGAATTCTATTCTGGAACCTTTTTTATTATTAGATGTAATAGTTGTATTATTTAATGATGTTTACATAATTTATTATATAATTAATTTCTCAACTCTTTATTATGATAACTTTCAAATGATGTTTAGCAGGAGGGAGTTCATTGACGTGAATTCTAATGAAATCCAAATGTTTTTCATATCCACCAGACACAGCTCCAAAAGTATGTCCTGGGAATGAGTAAACAAAGTGAACTCCATTCTTAACTCCAAATGATTCCTCTTTTCCTCTATATGTCTTGAACTTCAATTCGTTGATTCTGGCACCAGCATGTCCTGAAATTTCAAGAATCTCATCATCTAATGTATATTAAAGAAAAATTACCATCATCGATTTTGAAGTGCTTCTTGTGTACTTAACCAAACAAATGTCCAAAAGGCTTGAATTTTTCAATATCGTGACCTTCGATGTTATGTCCTTTAGCATCAGCGTATTTGAAGACTGTTCCGATGATGTGCTCATCAGTGTATTATACTATTCAACATATTTAGAATTTAAACCTTCAATTTCTTTGATTCTATATGGTGCTGGATGCTTTGCTAGTTCTGTTTAATCATCGAATGTGTGTAATCCTTCTCTTGGAAGACCGATTGTAACATGCTCAGGAACTGCGTGCATTTTATTAATATATTATTAAAGATTGGGAATAAAGATATTGAAATTTAAAGTACAGGTACTAGGATATAGAAAGGTTAATATAAATTTTCTCCAATATATTTCATTTCTAGATGATTCTTTTGGATATTCTTATCTAATATTATAAAAATAGTATAATAATCTATATATATAGAATAGTGATGACGGATTTTATTTAATTAATTATGTTAAAATAAAATTTTCATTTAATATAAATAATGTTATATTGTATACATTATGATTTCTTTTAAAATTTAATTGGCTCTTTTACTGTTTCTTATTTAAGTTAAGAGTTTTGATTACTGCAGGGAGTATGAAACCTACCTTGCATGCATAGATAGTAATGAAGATAAATGTATGTGGGACAACAACAGAAATCTCTGTTAAAAAACTAATGATTATTTATAAGGCTGTAGTTTGAGTTTGAATAGGAAAGCTTGTATTAGACAAATAGGAAATGCCTTAGGTTAACTAGCTAAATGTATGTCATTATACTTAAAAAAGGTCGTTTCACAAATGTATGTGAAGTAATTCCTGATTTCAAAACAGAGAAATGTTTAAATAATTTATCAAAATCAGGCTGTTTATCTATTTAGAACTTAAATTAGATTTGTTTTTGGAAAGATGATATGTGTTAGGTATTGTATCAAAATCAATGGAGTTAAGTTTAAAAAGACTTTGATTCGATATAATATAGTGCATCTGCATGTTTTTTAATTGAAAACTACTTGATAATTCATAGTACACTTTTATGGGATATAATTTCATACGCCCCTGATTTATTTGTTGAGGCTGATAATATTTATAAAAAGGAAATTGGTTTAACAGTTGAGGATAGTGTGATTTATGACAATCCAAATACAGTTTTTATGCAAAACAATTTCTAGTTTTCAAATGGAACCTATTCTTGGTATAAATTTAGAGAGTCAAGAGAAATTAAATTAAGCAATTGTAATATATGAGTGATATAGGTTATAGTAAAAAGGAGTTATAGATATCGTGATGGATGCATAGCTTTAGAAATAAAAAATGATGATGATTTTCTTAAAATATTTAGTTTAACCGATGAGGTGATAGGTATTAATCACATTTATTGTAAATATTTAAATAAAAGTCCGTCGACAACAAAGTCTTATATATTTTCAGATAGTGTTTGTAAAGAGTTTAATAAATCTGATTTGAATAATGAGGCTAAAATTAATGAAAAAGGAGTAAGTTGTAAATCTATGGATTTTTACTAATGCATATATTAATATTCAAATAAAAACATTTGTAGATTAAAAGGACTTGAATATGAATATCCATGTTTAAATTAAGAAAAAGATTATGTAGCAGATTGCTTGAATTCTTATTGTACAGTTAGATAATGTTCGTAAATAACAGATTATTATATGGATACTAATACAAACAAATGTAGTAAAATTTGCTCTTCGTATTAGCTTAAAACCAAAGAATAATGTGAAGCTATAAAAGGATGTAAATTTTCTGGAGAAAGTAATATTTTCTTTGTTCGAACTTGTTTACCTGAGAAAGGATGTGATCAGCCCGGTATTTAGAATTTTTATTGTAAAACAATAAAGGATATATGTGGATGGGATAAATAATTATAAAGATGTTATACAATATAAGAGGAAGATTTGAAATTAATCAAGTGTAATTAAGCTGTAAGTGCATAATCTTGTATGATGGTTAAATTAAGTGATTAAATTTGTTTTTGGGATATAATTTAATTGTAATGTAAAAACGTTTTAGATTATCCAATACTAATAGCTCATAAGGCATTGGTTTATTATGAACGTATAGGATTATACGCATTTATTCGTATTGTCAGCAATTAAAATTTCTGCAAATATCAATAGGGTGTACAAAGTGAGTATTTACCAAGTTCAGGAAAATGTTCTTTTGATTAAAGAGACTTTGTTAATGATTTAAAGTAAATTAACAAATATTCTTGTGTAATGGTTTAACCTGGATATCTTAAATGGGATCCATTATAATTAATATGTTTAAGTTTCACTGAAAGCGAAGTGAGTTAATTTAATTGTTTGGATCAAATATATGTTAATGAGAAAGTGTGTTAAAAATCTAAAATCTCATAACCTAATTATATTTGTATTTATGATTCAGATACAAATTCTTGTAAAGAAATTCCAATGAGTTAATTTGAAGAATATGGATGTAGTGGATATGGTTTTACAAAAGAATTATGTTTGAATAAAAAGAAATTTGGAGCATATTGTTAATTTTAAGCCGGAATTTGCAATACAATAACTGAATCATATATCAATTCAGTTTAATGTTCTTCACTTTCTAATGTAAACTAATAAGTATGTTAATTATATTCATCATTTTCATTGGTGTGTTTATATGATGAATCTATTAATTCTTGTTATACTCCTAGTGTCTATACAAAAATAACATACTCTAAAGATTTAAATCTTTATGGTTGTTAGTTAGTAAAGGACTCTTTAACATATTTTGATTAAGATCAAAAATCTTGTATTTAATTTAGTCATCTAGATACAGATTTATTATCTAATTTAGAATGTAAATCAAATTATGTCAATCAAGAAACATGTTAGTCAATTAGAAAAAATAATTAATATTGTTTTTGGGATACTGTGTTAAATCAATGTAAAGATTATTCTGGATATTTTATTAACTGTTCTGAATATGCAACTTATTCCTCTAGAATTTGCACAGCACTTGTAGCCGATTTGACTAGACAACTTTTAAAGGATAACTATTGTACATACATTGATAATACTTGTCAAAGCAAAACTGATACTTTACTAGATTGTGGAGAATCTGAATACATGAATATACATCGATGCATTGGATTGACAGGATAAAATTAAGCAGGAGAATATATTTAAATGTGTGCTTTTATAAATAATAAATGTACTACTCTAATTGATAATTCTATGAATACCTATATTTTATTAAATACTATATCTTGCTAATAAGCTAATTTAAAAGCTTGTACAAAAGTAGAAACTAATGGAAATTATTGTAAATTGTTTGATTATGTTTCAAATAATAATACCATTATTGATAAGAAATGTTCTTAAATAAATGACAAAACTTAATCATGCACTACTATAAATAGTAATACGTCTGGTAGTACTATTAATCCAAATCATTGTTCCAGAGCTAACGATGTTTGTTTATATGATTCTAAAGATGGTTGTATTTAACCTACAAATACAAATTTAGAATGCAATACTCCCGGATTATCTTAGTTGGGATATGTATTAGAAATACTTAAAATCATAGATGTGCTTTTTATGATAACAAATGTCAATATTTATCATTTAATTAAACCGTCTCTGATTGTGGATAATTAAATTCATTCTCTTGTTCTTATTTTCCTTTTTTAAAATGTTATTGGAATGGTGAGCTTTGTGTTGCTTCAACTAATCTTACAACTTAATATGGAAGCGATTATACGTGCTCTTTGGATACTAGTAATTCATTTTTAATTTCTACAGGTATAAGTTGCTAAGTTTAATAATTATCAAATTATTCACAATATTCTTGCGATAGTAAATTAAATCAATATGCTTGTGGATCAATACCTAATCAATATTGTTAATTTATTCAAAATGAATGTTAATTTTATAAACCAACCCTTTGTGAAGATTCATAATAAACTTGTAGTCAAAATAATTCTTAAAATTTAAAATGTGTACTCAAAAATGGTCGATGCTTTAATTAACCTAACGCTAATTATAATTGTGAATTCTTTGATAAAACTAATTATTAATTTTGTCTCTAATATCCTAATTGCGTATATAAAGATGAAAAATGTTAATAGATTAAAAAACTTTCAGGTAACTAATCATATTGTTACAATGTAAACCAACTAGCCTGTCTAATATAAAATTATAAAGATGCTTGTGTTTGGGAATAAGATAAATGCTAATCCTTTTATGGCGAATCTTGCCCATCTTTAAATGGATTTTATTCGTAATAATCTTGTGTCCAATTTTAAAATTGCCATTTTGGTTACACAAAAAGTGGTATTGGATTTTGCTATTTAGGTCAGTCATTTAATAGCATCACTTGTAATTAATTAAATAAAGATTTGTGTATCGAAGATTTAAGTCATTTAAATCCATCCCTTTTATGTTATTGGGATTAATCTTGTAAAAATATAAAAGATAATCAAATAAATAAATGTGTAGATCTATTAAATTTTTAATCTACATATGCAGCATGTTCTTAATTTAATTAAGAAGAATGTATGTATTCATTTGTTGATAAAAAATGTAAGTTGATAAAAGAATATAATTCTACTATTTGTCAAGGAACAACAGTTAAGTAATGCTCATAAATTGAGAACATTTGTTATTTTGATGGATAAATTTGTAAATCTAATGGCATTCAAGAATAATTAAACAAATATGGTTGTATTAGTTAATAAGGAACCTGGAAATTTGATAATTTTAAATGTAATTAAATAGTTAATGAAATTTAAAAGACTTGCAACCATTTATCCAAAGATGCTTGTTTAAGTGATCTTACAAAAGAATTAAATTGTTAATGGAAAAATAATCATTGTTATAGAGTTCAAGAAACAGAAAACAAATAAATAACTTCATGTTTAAACTTAAATTAAAGAGCATGTTAAAATGTTCTACTGTCTAATATCTAATGTGTTTGGAATGAAACTACAAAAAATTGTGATAAATTAAATATAACAAATACAAATTGTACTCTTGATAGTTTGGTAAAGACATCATCTCTAAGTGCATGTAGTGGCTCAACAAATAAAAGTTGTGTTAAACATTATGATTAAACTAAATGTGCTGAAATAAATGTAAAAGTAAGTAATTGCACATTATATGGATTAAGTAGATAAGCTTGTATTTATAATACCGATGTACCTTGCAGATGGATTTAAATTAATGAAGGAGGATATTGTGATAATGCAAATTTATACACAGCAATTTGTTAAAACGAGATTAATGAATAAGCTTGTAAAAATATTATAACTCCTGGTTAAGCATGCAAGTGGGATAAATAAGCATATGTTTGTCTTAGTTAAGAGATAAGCACCTGTGAATCAGCATCAAATCTTAATTCATATTATGCTTGCAATTTAGTAGAAATAGAACCATGCTATTTTGATTTAATAACTAAATCTTGCATAAAGATATAATTTGAGCCATCAAATTGTTCAATTTATTATAATTAATTGGCTTGTATGATGTCTAAAAATAACTGTTTATGGTATTCTAATAAATGTGGAAATTCTTTATATTTCAATTGCGAATAATATTTGACAAAATCAAGATGTCTTGAAAGCGATTCCATAAGTTGTGAATGGAAAAATAACTAATGCGTTGATTTTACTGATTTATATGATTCAGTTTACTGTATCGATCTTCCTTCTAATATCAATGCTTATGCTTGCCGCCAAAATTCAATTGATCCATGCCTTTACGATAGTAAATCTATGTCATGTATACCTGATTAAAATGTAAGTGGCTAAAATTTCTATTCGAAAACAATTACTTAATTAATTAGTTTATAAAAAGCAAATTATAGGTCTCCAATCTTAAGCGGTAAGTGTGAACAACTTATTACAAATGATCATTGTACTAAATCAAGGATTCCATCAGTTTCTTGTGTTTGGAAAGACTCTTCCTGCTAAGAAGTTATGGATTTTAAAGATGTTATTTGTGATGATTAATTGAATTTTTAAGGATGTTTGAATGTATAAAAAGAAAATTAATTTTGTTTTTGGAAGAATTAAAAATGTTTAAATTGGAATACTGATATAAGTTAAATGGAAAATGTAAATAAGAACGTATGTATACACCATAGCATAAATAGTGTATATGAAGCTAACTCTTGTATAAAGAAAGATATTAAATCGATATTGTGCTCATCGGATGGAATTAGTAAATTAACATGTTTATCGATACAAAATAAATAATGTTAATGGATAGATTCTTGTATTGAATTTGTGCTTTAATAATAATATAAATGCTCAGATTTTCATGATGTATCATCATATGTTTGTCAAATGATTTAAAATTTAGCTTGTGTTTATGATATACAAACTAAAAGTTGTATCGATTTTAAAGAGGATTCAGTTGGATTAGGAGTTTCCAAATAAGCTTGTATGTTGAATAAATAAATTCCTACATATTGGAATGGTAATACTTGCTAATAGTTAAACTATTCTATTGAATGTGATACTGCATTAATTGTCAATGAATATGCATGTCGTAGCATTGTTCATAATAAGTCATGCATATATGATGCAATTACAAATTAATGTACAAGTTAATTTAACATTTGGTCATTAAAATGCAATACTT
The DNA here is from genome assembly GCA_000733375.1 of Paramecium sexaurelia. NCBI lineage: Eukaryota > Ciliophora > Oligohymenophorea > Peniculida > Parameciidae > Paramecium > Paramecium sexaurelia. The sequence goes on from JPFM01000016.1 coordinate 123,300, forward strand.
TAGGATTAAATTTGGTAGGATGTGTTTAAATCAAATAGGAACCTTGTATATTTAGAGATAATTAATGTTAATTATTTACCGAAGTGTCAAACATTTGTACATTTATAAATCAAGTAAATTCTAAAGCTTGTGCATCCATTAGAGATCAGAAATGTTCTTATGATTCAATTAATTTTAAGTGTTAAACTTTATAAATGTAATAAGGATTTTGTTAAATTGAAGGTATAAGTAAAAGTAATTGTTAAACAAATGAACTTTGCAAATGGAATAATGATAATTTAGATTGTAAGTGTAAATCAATTTAGGAAATCGAAGTTTGTTAATAATCTAGTGTTGCTAAATGTAGATCTTAAACAAAATGCTATTTTGATTTAGATAGATAAAGTTGTATCAAGAAGTAATGCTATCATCTTAATGAAAATGAATGTGATTAGATTGTAGATAACAAAGTATGTTATAGAAGTCTTAAGAATGGTTGTTAGCCTGCTACTAAGTGTGAAGATATAATAGATCCTAAAAATGCTTGTTCTACAATCTACATTAATTAATAGTATTGTATTTAAGCTGGGAATGTTTGTATAACAGAAACGAATTATAAATTATCTTGTCCATATTCAGATTGTTTGAATTCAAATTGTATTATCTATTATGGAACTTGTAAAATGAAGACATGTCAAGATCTTAATACTGAAGATTGTTTGAAAAGAGATATTTGTTATTTAGATAAAGAAAAAAATTGTTAAGAATTGTTAAGATGTAGTTAGATAACTTAAGATCTTTATGGAGATTAAGTTTTGAACATTTGTAATAGATCTTCTGTAAGTGGTTTTAAATGCAATTGGTAAAAACATGCATTATTAGACGATAACGAAATGTGTACAAATAAAGTTTGCGAGTATCAATTAAAAAGAGATAAAGAAATAAATAAGGAAATTGTATTTATCTTAGGATTTATGGTCCATCTTTAGCACTTTGTTAAGGAAATGAAATTAATAATTATTCATGTGTGTTGTTTAATGACTAATTTTGTAAGTAATGTGAATAAATTACGGAGTAGTGTTTTTGTGATTAATAAAAAAATATTTGCAGTTTTTAGAATGGAAAATGTAAATCTATTTTATGTTCCTCATTTTAAACTAAAGATTTATGTAGTTAAGCATCAGATCGATGTTATTGGAGCTCTTAATTAGACCTAAATAATATAAAATAAGAAGTTTGTGTCAAAGAATGTTAAAAGGTCTTTGATGCAGATGAATGTAATGGTAGAATAAATGAATGTTATTTTGATAATACAAATGGATTATGTATTAAAGGGATTAAAGAAATTCCAAATTTGAGTTCCAATATTCATATTGAAGAGTTTCATGCAATAATTCTATCAATATTGATTTGTTTGAATATCTTTATTATTGTTTGAAAAATTATTATTGTTATAAAATTATGAATAATGAATTGCGCTAATTACATTCGTTGTTATTTAATTATTTTTCAAATTCAAAATGTAATTTCTGCATTACCCTCCAGATAAGAAAATTCAGAATTATCAATTTAGTTTTAAAGCAAAATTAGGAAAGGGTGCCTATGGTACAGTTTATGCCGGTAGAAGTGTCGTTGATAGTAATTAATTATTGTTATTATCTTACAGATAAGATTGTTGCATTAAAGATAGTTGACAAGAAAATATTATAGACTGATTATGCAAATTAACTCATTGCTTCAGAAATAGAGATAATGAAATTGATAGAAGATAAAAATATTGTTCGTTTAATTGATGTTTTATAAAGTGTCAATAATACTTATATCATTACAGAGTTCTGTAATGGCGGTGATCTAAGAGAATATCTAAAAAAGAGAAAGTATTTAATTTATCTCTATATTAGATCAATTCCAGAAAATGATGCAATTAATGTTTTAAAGGATTTGCTTCATGGAATAAAAGCATTACTGAAAATTGGCATAATACATAGAGATATTAAACCTGCTAACATTATGATTCACGATGGCATATTCAAAATTACAGATTTCGGATTTGCTAAATAAGTTGACTCTCATATAGATACCATTATGAATTCATTAGTGGGTACACCACTTTACATGAGTCCATAGATTTTAAAAAGACAATCTTACACATCCAAATGCGATATCTGGTCATTAGGTTTGATATTTTACGAATTAATTTATGGTATTACACCTTGGCATTCTTAGAACCTTGTAGAATTAATGGCTAAATTAGACACCAAAGTACATTTTCAATTTATTCATTAAGCCTTTAGAATTTCCACCAAATCCATCAGTATCTGAATTAACCATCAAAATCATTAAAGGATGTTTATAAATCAATGAAGAAAAGAGAATTTCTTGGGATCAACTCTTTTCTTTGGTTGGAATGCATGAATAAACATCTACACTCCCTGAAATTAATTAGAATTTACCTATTATTCAAAAAAATACTTCATAATATCAAAGTCAATAATAAGAATCAAATTAAATAAAATAGAATCTAAGCTTCTTAGAAATTAAATCTCATCAAAGAGTCAAATAAAGAACTGAAAGTATGGGTGCTTATCACTTCGTAAGTCGACACAATAGAAGTATGAGTAATGCAACTCCAAAGAATGATCTTGTTGATAAATCAAGTGAAAGATCAAAAGGCAAGTTTTATACAAAAAATAAAATCTCATATATCTAACCTGACAATCGTAAAATTACTCCTTAAAGAAATATTATTACTCATACGTAAGAATCAGAAAGAGACAGAAACAGTTCCTTTATTAAATTTACAACATAAAGGGTTGAACTTATCAAATTCTTAGAAAATGCCCACACTCCTCCTCTTCCTAATAAAAAATATTCAACCAATAACAATAATGATTCTTTTAGAACTCCAAGCAATTTGTAATCTAACTCAACGAATACTTCAAATAGATATATTCATGAGTAAGAAAACTCATCTAATATTGTCAAAGTTAATGAATTCTAAATTGAAGAAAAATCGAAAGAACCACTTAATCAAATTATTGCAAATGGTTATTTTAATGTCAACTCAAATTTAAGGTTAAAAAGAACATTTAGTAATCATTTCTAAGATAATGCTTTATCTCCAATCAGCCAATAAAAAAATAGTATACTTTAATTACTAAAAATAATTCAAGTCTAATTTGACCTCATTCCTAATCATATAAAACTCAAACGAGATATCGAATCCTTATTAAATCAACATAAAATTACTATCAATAATGTCAAAGAATAGTTATACACACCAAAAGATGTAAAAGAATTAAAAACTATTATTAATTCTCTTGTAGATTATCTAAATGATAATCCTTAAGACAACTTTTTAACATAACTCTCTGTTATGTTACTTTTATTGCTTAATTATAATTAAATTATAATTTTTAATGTACAAACAAAATCATTGTAATTAACTTAATCCATGATTGAGTAAATTAAAAAGAATTAGAAATTATAATAATAATAATTATTGTTAAGCCCAGAAATCTTAAGAGAGTAAATTAAAAAATTACTTAAATGATTTTTGTGAGTTTTTAAATTCATTTTTTTCTTTTTGTTAAATTTTTTATATTTATAAATTAATAAACAAATAAATTTAAATTTTCAATCAAATACTAAACCTTCTTTTTCATTAATCTCCTATTGAATCTTACTCAAGTGTATAAATATATGTTCAAGTGAACTTAATTTAATAAAATAAATAAATTACTTTTCATTTATTTGAAAATCTTCTATTAATTTATCTTTAATAAGAGTTTCAAAATATTAAAATGTTCTATAAAAACTGAAATCTTCATCCTCAAATTAAAAAGTCATAAAACCAGTTCTTTTATCTTCCATTATCTATGATTTTGGGAACATTTTAATAATCTAATCAATAATTTCTGAAGTCTAATCTCTCTACTCGACATTAAGTTTAATCTCTATCTAATATCCTTTACTGTATTTTCTAAATTTAATAATTAAATATACTATCTAAGATATTATGGAGTTCCTAAACATTTAAATTACCCAGCTATCAGAATGCCTAAACGATGACTTAAACTTTCGGCTTCTTCTATTGTGTGAGTAGTCATAATAGCCGAGCAATTTCTAAGTTGAATATTCCTTTAAAGTGTGTTAAAGAGAAATCTTCTTGAAATTGGATCTACTCCTGTACTTGGCTCATCAAAAAATGTTATATCACTTCCTCCAATTAATGCATCTGCAACACAAAGCTTTCTTTTATTTCCACCGCTTAATTGTCCTGCTTTCGTGTTGACAAATAAATCCAATTACATGGTTTTAATGAAATATTTAACAGCTTATTAAAGTTCTTTACCTGCTAATCCTTTAATTCTTCCAAAAAGTTGTAGATGTTCTAATGGTGTTAAATTTTCCCATATACAATCAAACTATGGACAAATTCCTACATGTTACATAACTTTCTGATTTCTTTAATTAGGTTCAACTCCTTTGATCAATGCAAGTCCTTTAGTGGGAGAATTGATTCCCGTAAAAACATTTATAAGAGTAGATTTTCCAGCTCCATTAGGACCAATTATTCCAAATATCTCACCCTTCTTAACTCCAAAAGTTAATTATTATAGTGTTGGTTTATCCTTTATATATTCTTTTTCTAAATTCTTACAAACTATAGGATCATATTTTTTAGACTTTTCAATTCTTATTCTTTCATCAATAATTTCTTATTCCAATTAACCCATTTCCACTGTTGTATTTTAATCATGTTTTGGAATTGAAAAAGTTTTTGATTCTATAAGGTATAAAATAAAAACTTGAATGATTATTTGCCCAAGTAATATAAATTAGAATACATAGGTTCTTTAAATTAGTTGAGGAGTTTAGTAAAGCTTTAAGTCGTATAATTATTCAAAATTGTCAGCTAAAAATGTGCAAGCTTCAAAAAAGGCGTAAAATGGAGAAACTGCGACAAATAGCACTTAAAATATGTATATAAATATTTTAGCTATTTCATTATTATCAAAATTCTAATAAAAGAAATCAGCAAAAGCAATAACTATAAATGGTACACAAAAGTTTGCAAAGAAACAAAACATAGAATATAACTTTAACGCATTTTCAAGAGTTTTAAACAAAAATCCCATAATGTAAGCAAATAGAATGTAACTGAAACCAAATAGAATGTAGCATGGTAATCCTGTTTACCAATATTTAAAAGCAATATCTAATTTGAATACAGCCGAAACAATGTAAAAAAAGGCTACGAAACATATGTATATCAAATAATCAAAAATTAAAGTGCCAAACCAATATGGGAATGACCTGCATCCCATTCCTATTAATGCTTATTTTAAAAAGGTCTCTTTTTCTAAGACTGGCTATGATATATACACTGTTGAATTAAAACAAAATGCCAAAACACTACAACTAGCAAGTAATGATATCTTAAAAAAGTCAACAGCTTCTTTCAAATTAGTTATATCCATTTCAGGAAATACTCTTTACAATAATGAGTCAAAGTCAACCCCTGCCACTGTAGTCATTCCTAATATAAAAGTTAACATAGGAATTATAATAGAAAAGTAATTAGTACTTGTTCTAATTACTGTATAATATCTTCTTAAGAATATTGCTAATAATTATGAGGAGAAATTAAAAGTTGGCTCATTTTTTAAACATTCTGGTACATTTTAAATAAGTGATTTTTCTTATTGAAAAACTTGGGCTTTGTTATCAATTTCACAATTTTATTCTGGTTCAAAAATCTCTTAATACTCTTTTTCAAATTCATCACTTTCTTCATTATTATCTGGGATTCCCATACTTAATTTTGCGATTTTTATTTCACTTTTCCTGACATCATTTAAATGACTTTTTTCATCTTCAAGTCCAATTTTTACAAAAGCATCTTCTAAAGTTTTCATCTCTAAACCAATTTTTAAATCTAACGATTCCAAATTATGAAATAAATCACTTAATTTTCCTTTCGATGAAAATGGGATGTTAAATACAAGTTTATTATTATTAGAATGTTATGATTCTAAAAAGCAATTAGGAACCATTTAATATACTTTATCTTCAATTTATCTTTTTAAGTTGGCATCATCAAAAGATAATTTTAAATTATACCCTTCACCGAATTTTCTTTTTATATAATCTGATGAACCTACTGCTAATAATTGACCTTTTGACATTATTCCAATTCTATTAGCAAGCACTTCTGCTTCATCCAGATGATGAGTTGTTAATATTATAGTTCTTTTATCTTCTCTTATTCTTTCCAATATATTCCATATCGATCTTCTTGAATAAGCATCCATTCCTGATGTAGGTTCATCTAAAAATATAATTTTAGAGTCCCCAACCAAACTCATAGCTAGTGATAATTTCCTTTTTGACCCTCCAGATAAATTTTATACTTGTTTATTTTATTCATCTAATAATTCAGTTTTCTTCATAATTAAGATCATTTCCTCTTCATCTATTCTACCTTTAATTCCACTAATAAATTGTAAATGTTCTTTCACTGTTAAATCATTATATAGACAATCTTTTTATGTACATAGTCCTAAAGACTTCCTAATTTAAGGTAATTTATTATCCAAATTCATCCCATACATATTTACTTTACCTGAAGTTTTCTGAATCATTCCTGTTAATAAACTAATTGCTGTTGTTTTTCCTGCTCCGTTATGTCCAAGCAAACAGAAAATTTATGACTCATATAAAGAAAGACTTAAATTATTAACTGCATTCAAATCTCCAAATTTTTTTAACAAATTCTCTATTGTTATACTTGGCTATGCAGAAATTTTAATGTCCTCTGTATACATTGCAGAACTTAAAGGAGTTTCACTATTGTTTACTGCCAATTAAGCTTCGTGATCAAGTTAACTCACTTTTACTTTATTATTTGATTATACTCCAAAAATAAATAAAGGATGCTTAGCTATTCCATATTCATTTGGAACTACCTATTCACAATATAGAAACAATAAAAAATAAAAAACTAATTGCATTCCTAATTGAAATCCAGCTAATTAAGCTGTATAGGTATCACTTATGATTTCTGTAGGGAATAAATTCAATTTCGTTAAGTCATTTCCGCTTTAACTTTTCATTGATGAAATATATGAAAAAGCTATTCCACATTAAGGACTTATTAGTGTAGTAATAATATAGAACATAATTTTATTTGCAACATGATCTACAAAAGAAAAGTAAATTGTGAAAGTAAAAGCGATTTAAATAAATGACTACATTTCTCCTGCAATTTTAACCTCATTAAATAAACTTGATAAGAAAAAATTCTAATTCATTGCCTATTATATTTATATTATTCGATACAGCAAATGCAAATAAGACGTAAGGCCACAACATAGATAAAAATGATACGTGAAATTCTTCATCCCAATCAATATTAAAAATAAGATTACAGACATACCAGCAAACTTCAAAAATTATTAAAGACTAAAATAAATCATTATCATACCATCCCAATTCTTATGTAACCAGTTATAACCCAACCAAATAGATATGCGTTATCATTCATACCCATAATCTAATCAGTAAATAATTAAATTTCTTACTTTTTGTAATTCTTTGTACCTTTTGCTTTTTTCTTCTACCATTTTGATCAGCATTGATCTTTATGTTGAAGTCAATGCAATACAATAAAGCAAAGGCATCAATTGTTGAATTGCTTAAATTTGAGCTAAATTTATCAATCATTAATATACCTTTTAATGCAAGCATTGCTGCCACCACAATGGGTAAAATTGACTCAACTAGGAATTCTTTGTTCCTCAAACTGATTAATAAATTTTTTTTAACCAAATAACCTATTTAATGACATGTACTCATCTTTAGAAAAATAGAGTTTTAGATTTTCTTAAATTTATTATTATATCGTTTAATTCCAATTTATAAAATCCATATATATTATCACATTTTTAACATATTCTTTAAATTAAATTTAATTTGAATTAAAAAAAAATTCGGAAATTATTGTTTTATTGTTAAATAACATTTATAATTCAATATAAATCTATTTAAGCAATCATATAATAATTTAGTTCATTTAAATTATCCTTTTATTATCATTAGTTTAAGATTAAAAAATTAGTATCAAAAATTATTTTGCCCTAACCAAGTAAATAAATTGTGAATTAATTCTAGGTAACATATAATTCATATATTTTTTACTTTTGTCAATTGTAGCTCAGCTCTTAAACTTTATAATTTATTAGACATCTATAGCCTAGTAAGTACCTACTGATTAAGATGGTTTTGTTAATATTCAATATTTTTATTAAATATTTCAAGTAAAAAATTGAGGAGAATTTCAAAATTTGAATTATTGCTAAAGAGGTATATAGCTTAATTCAAGAAATTGTACAATTTTATGTATGTATATTTTTAATCTTGTTTATAATCGTCTAATCCTTTTTGCAGTATTATCAACATTGCTATCATTAATTTTGATGGATTGAAGACTTAAAAAATACTAGCTTATTGCTAAATTTGCTCATTAAGCGCATTTTGCTATCAAAATTAGATTTAGAAGCTATTTAGCTGTATAAGAATAATAGCAAAAAACCATACTAGATTTTTTTTTGCTATATCTCAATATTTCATCAGAAAGGAAATTATTGAATGAACAGGGCGAACTAAAAAATTACTTTAGGAAAGCAAGGCCCTTAAGTGCTGTTCCATGATTGGACCCATGATCAAGAAGGATTTAAAATATAATGAAATTAATCTAAATGTTACATTAAAATTGAAGAAAAGATGCTTCTTTAAATTACTCATGAAAATTTTTTAATTTAAAGGAGAGCACATTAAATCGGATTCCTAGGCAAAATTTATGATCTATTTTTCTCCTATAGTTAGTAAGATTTTTTAAAGAGATTTACCAAAGTTGAAAATTAACAACAAAGGATAAAAAATTTTAATTCATTTTTATATGCTTATCAAATTTTGAATAAGTGATAGTATAAAAAAAAAAAAAATTGCTAATAATTAATTTAAATGAACCAAATAAATTTCTAGCATCAAATTAGATATGAGCTAAATGATTTTTATGAATATTAAAGAAAATAAAATGATAATCATTAACACTTTAATTTTTTAAATGCTTAAAACTTTACTTTTTTATAAAGGTTCCATAACTTTTTAGATTCAGCTCTCCTTAATTTTGTACATTTAATCATTTAGTTGCTTTAGGTTTTGAGTTTGAAAAATAATTTAAGTAATAGAGTAAATAAATTCAAAATTGTTTTGAATATTTCTTCTTTGATAAAACAATAACATATATAATAATTCTCTAATAGTAAAATTATTTTGTTGTTATTTTTCAGATATTAAATGAATGATATTATTAGAGAGATCACAGATTTCAATAATCAAGTGTCTAAATTCATGATGAAATTAACAATTTTCTTGAAAAAATAAATTTGATTTTTCAATTTTAAATATATAATAATTTACTATAAAATAAATGAATACAGACACACACTTTGATATTGAGGCTAATACACTTGTTAATGCAAAAAGGCAAATTTTTAGCTCAGAAAATGAATCTCATATTTAATTTATATGCAAACAAAATTCTTTAGCTGAATAAGAGGATATTTCTAGCTAAGAAAAGTATGAATAAAATTAATTAATAGTCGCAACCTTCACTTTATTGAATTGATTTAATCTAGAAGTTCCATAATTCCAACAGTTAGAGTGATTTCACCAGAAGATAACCATGCACATAAAGAGTGGAAAGATAGATTATGTTTTAATTCTAGCATGGTTATTTAAGAAAAGTATTTATTCTTTATTAATCAAGAGTTTAAATTCTACTTGGAAAAAGGGAGGATTAAAAATTATTAAATATGTTGCTAGATTCATCTATTAATTGAAAACGAAAGCTGATAAATTAAAAATTAAGTTAATGAATAATGAAATCTTCGATAAATTGGGAGATAAAGGAGGTGATTTTAAGAATTTTAAAAGAGGAAAAGAAAAAGAGGAGAAAAAATTTGCTTGTTTAATAACAAATAAAATTATAACTTTTGTTGTTGCTCTTTGGAATCTTTTGTGTCAATATTTAAATAGGATTGCAATTATATATCCTGAAAGCAGCTTTAAGATAATTTGGGACTCGATAGTGGTTTGTTTTATAATCATTAATATTTTTTACATTCCAATGAGTTTAAGCTTTGAGCTAGATAAATCGAGTTAAATGTCAATATTATTTTTTGAAACAATACCAAGTTATATCTTTATAGTAGAAATTATTTTAAATTTCAACACTGCTTATTATAGTTAGGGAATAATTCACACACATAGGAGCGATATTTTTTTTCATTACATTTAAAATAATTTTTGTTGGGATTTATTGATAACTATTCCATTTGTATTAGCTTAATTTGATGTTCCATATATATAATTTATTTTATTATTTCGAATTGCAAGAGTAAGATCAATGATTTAAAATGTACAGGATTTGTTAAACGCTAAAGAAGAGGTGTAGGCTGTATTGGAAATGATTAAATTAGTATATTTTTTAGTTTTAGTAGCACATATGTGTAGTTGCGGTTGGCATTTATTAGGACGTATTGAATATGAAATTTATAATGATGAAAAAAGTTGGCTTATATTTTATAATTATTATGAAAAAGAGTGGTATGATAGATATATAGTATCATTGTATTGGAGTGTGATAACTACATTGACAGTAGGATATGGGGATATAGTTCCATAGACTTCAATTGAAAGGTTATTTGTTATTATAGTGGCAATGGTTTTATGTGGAGTTTTTGGATATATAATTTCAACAATTGGGGAAATTATAAAAACTTTAGAAGAAAGGAAGGCTCTGCTAAAAAGGTCCATGAAAAAGGTTAATCAATATATAAAGCAAAAATAACTGAATCTACAATTATCCTTAAAAGTTAGAAAATATTTTGAATTTAAACATTAGATTGATGAATAATTATAAGAATAAGATGATTCTGTTTTGAATAAGTTAAGCGGATAATTAAAATCAGAAGTTTTGGTTGACATTTATAAAAGAGTATTGTTGAAATCAAGATTTCTGAAAGATAATATTCCTGATGATTTGATAAATAGTTTATGTCAGAAAACAAAGTAAGCTACATATGCCCCAGGATATGATATTGCTAAAGTTAATGATACAGCAACAAAAATAATATTTATTTTGGAAGGTTAAGTGGATAGCTATTTCGTATCTAAAGGATTGGATAATCTTTATAAAGGAGAGAAAGATAATCCTATTGGAAAATTATAAAAAGTCTATTAAAGAGGAGACATAATTGGGGAGTTGGAATTTATTCTAAATTCTCCTTATTAATTTTATTTTAAATCATCATCTTTTTTATCAATTGCATTTATTGATAGAAATGATTTTCTTTCTGTTATATAAGAAAATGAAGAGTGTAGATAAAAGTTTCATTAATTAAGAGAAAAATTAACATATTAAAAAACTTATGGTAAAACTTGTGATATATGCAAATGGACTCATTAATATTAAGATTGTCCATTTGTATTTTATTAATCAAATCTTTATAAAATAGCAAGAAATGCAAATTTAAATCATTATCAAGATAGAATAAGTTTTACAAGGTAAGGAGCAATAAAAAAACAATAACAAGGATCTTTTCGTAATATTGTTTTATCTAAAGGACTTGATATAATTCTTAATTATGGTTTTTTAAATGAAGAGTAATATATAATTTTAAATTAGTTAATTAAATGATTAATATTTAACTAAACTAGGTTGTGGTATCATAGAAGAGGAAAAGTCAGATAAATCAAATGATAGTCGATCATCTGAGTCCTAAGAAATTGATAATACTTCTTAAGATTAAAGAAAAAGAATTTATTCATTTGAAAAAATGAAAACCAACTTTTTAGCTCAAAAAAGAAAAACAAATTTTGGATTTAATTAAAATAATTAAAAAAACTCTAACAATGAAGATTCTTAGTATAGCAAAAAAATAGATAGTAAAAATCTACAAGAATAAATTATTTATGGAGCAAACAATCAACACAATAATACATATGGAATTTCTTAAAAAATAAATTAAAATGTCTATTCTTAAAATCCAATAAAATAATAAAACTAGTTCATAAAAATGGAGACAATTGCTTAATAAAGTGGATCATTGACTTCTTAATAAATTGATACTAAATAAAAAAATAATAGTGGCTATTTATTAGTCGAAAATGAATTCGAAAATAATTATTTCAATTAACCTGGAAGTGTTTAATTTATTGAAATAGATAAAATGAAAAATTACGAATTTTATTTTCCTATTTACAATATCACAAATGTTGTAGAGATCTTAAGAAAGTAAAGATACAATCTTCTCAAATAGAGCAAAAGACTGGAATTACACGAAAAACTAAGATCTAAAAGAATGAATAAATCTATGAATAAAATCATTAATACAAACCTCAAAATTGCAGATGACAATATATGAATAATTATATCAAATCCTTAAACAAATAATCAAGTATTAAAATAGTAAATAATGAATTTACTTTCTATCTCTAAACTTATTAAGAAATTATTGAAAAAAATTTAATATAATTTATTTTTTTTGCTCAAATAATGTTACCACTGACTTAAGTAAATAGTAGTCTATTTAATCTTAGAATATTTACCATAGATAGTCAACTTCCTTATTGTAAAAGCATTTTGAAACAAGAAAAAACTCTCCTGTCACTATCATTAGAGCTCCTGCTCTCCCTAAAAAGTAACCCATGTGTGGTTCTACTTAATGTTTAAGAACTTCTTATTAAGATATTAAATTAAGGATGCTTACATAAGTAGCTATTACCATTATTTTTAGTAAAGTGATGAATCAAAGTTTAATTCTACAATGAAACAAGATGATTCATAAAATTAATAAGTGAGCTCTTTCGTTGATATTAAGAATGATAAATTAAGTTGTACAAAAACAACTGTTGCTGAAAGTGTAGAAGAAGAGAAATAATAAATTAAAAGTACTTTTTTATTTCAATTAGCTCAAAGAAAATTTTGCAAAATAATCGTATCTACAAATGTAGAAATAATTACTTGATAGAGATTTGGAGATACTTTAATTGTAAAGAACCATCAAAATCCTCAAAGATTAAAATGTAATATTTCAAATAAGTAAAGAAAAAACTCATAAATGAAAATTGTGTTTTGACTAAGGAAAACACCTAGATGAAAACCAAGATTGACTCACTTGAAAAAAGGATTGAAGGATCTCCAAGATAAGCAAGAATATCAGAATATATTTCTGCATTAACAGAAGTTGATAAAATAAAAATAGAGTCACTTTTAAACTGAATAAAGATTTATTTATATATATATATACATAAAATATTTCAATAAATATTGATTTTACAACTATTATGTAATTTTGACAAGATAAATTTTTTCCACTAATTAATTTTAAATTCTATATTGATACTATTTATTTAACTAAAGTATAAATTAATAGATCCTTACTTTTCTAAATAGAGAAGTTTATAATTTTTTGATGAATAAATATAAGGAATGAATGAAATATTCCAAATAAATTAAAGAAGGACGAAATCTTGGTTGTAAAACATTTAATTAGAATTGTTAAGAAATTTTTGTGCTCTTATTAAGATAAATGGAATTGATTGAATTGGTAATTTTGGAGAGAGAATAAATAAATTGGAATATTAATATAAGTTTATAAATTCTTAAAACCATAAATATCTTTATTTTATATTATGAGTCATCATCACAAGGCCCATGACATAGCTAAAGTTGCAGCTTCTAGATTAAATGCAGCAGCTGCTTCAAGAAATTATAATGTGACACCAAGAGTTGATTATAGAACAGTTGTTAAGGTAGATGGCCCATTAGTTATTTTGGATAATGTGAAATTCCCAAGATATGCAGAAATTGTAAATGTTTGTTTAGGTGATGGATCAGTCAGAAAAGGGTATTCGTTTATGTGTTAAAATTTTAGTTAAGTTTTGGAAATTGCAGGAAAGAAAGCTGTAGTTTAAATCTTTGAAGGAACATCAGGAATTGATAATTTGTACACTCATTGTGAATTCACAGGTTCAACACTATAGATGCCGATCTCAGAAGAGATGCTTGGAAGAGCATTTAATGGATCAGGAGTTCCTATTGATAAAGGTCCCCCTGTGTTGGCAGAAGAATTTTTAGACATTCAAGGACAACCAATCAATCCATTTTCAAGAGTTTATCCTCAAGAAATGATTCAAACAGGTATTTCTGCAATTGATTGCATGAACTCAATTGCTAGAGGTCAAAAGATTCCTTTATTTTCTGCTAATGGTTTACCACACAATGAAATAGGAGCGTATGAATTAATAACCATAATTTTAGTTAAATTGTGCGTTAAGCTTCATTAGTAAAAGGAAAAGATGTTCTTGATCATTCTGACGAAAATTTTGCAGTTGTATTTGGTGCTATGGGTGTTAATATGGAAACAGCTAGATTTTTCTAAACAGATTTTGAATAAAATGGATCAATGGAAAGAGTCGTCTTATTTATGAATTTGGCTAATGATCCAACAATTGAAAGAATTATTACTCCAAGATTAGCATTAACAACAGCAGAATATTTGGCTTACGAAAAAGAATTACACGTTTTGGTCATTTTAACAGATATGTCAGCTTATGCAGATTCATTAAGAGAAGTTTCAGCTGCTAGAGAGGAAGTGCCAGGAAGACGTTCTTTTCCAGGTTATTTATATACAGATCTTTCCACTATTTATGAAAGAGCAGGTAGAGTTTAAGGTAAGAACGGATCAATCACATAAATCCCAATTTTGACAATGCCTAATGATGATATTACACATCCTATTCCAGATCTTACAGGATATATTACAGAGGGATAAATTTTCATTGATAGATAATTGAACAATAAATAAGTTTACCCACCTATTAACGTGTTACCTTCATTATCAAGATTGATGAAGTCAGCTATTGGTAAAGGAATGACCAGAGAAGATCATCCTGAAGTTTCAAATCAAGTAATCATTTCTTAATATATTTAAGTTATATGCTAATTATGCTATTGGTAAAGATACTGCTGCTATGAAGGCAGTCGTAGGAGAAGAAGCCTTATCTGCTGAAGATCTATTATATTTAGAATTTTTAAAGAAATTTGAAAATAATTTTATCAGTTAAGGAGCTTACGAAGTCAGATCTATTTTCAAATCATTAGATTTGGCTTGGAGATTATTAAGAATCTTCCCTCCTGAAAAATTAAAGAAGGTTTAAATTTTAATTGATTTTAGATTAATAAAAAAAATCTTGAAACCTATTATTACAGAAGAAAAGAAGATGAAGATGATTTTGATGGACCTTAATAATAATAATAATAAGAAAAATGATTGTGATTTATCAAGTTAAAATAAGCATTAATCATATAACACCAAATAATAGAATTGTGCAAATTTTGTTCATTTTAATATTTTGATTTATTTATCAAATAATTTCTACAAAAGCTTTAGGATGTTAGAAGGTTGTTTATTTTGGAATGACAACAGCAGCATCTCTAGGCTATACAGGTTATCTTTTAGTAGAAATGACCTATTTATTTTTCTTTGCTTCTGTCTTTTTTTTATCATTCTCTTAAACTCTCTTAACAAATTCTTATCTGCATTTTGATTGTCTCAAATGATCAGCTCTAACATGGAAACGTTTCTCTACATATCTTCCTCTAACTCTTCTTTATAATGATACACCAATTCCTCTTGGATTGACATTGAATACTCTTGCAGTTCTTCCATGATAATATTAAAATGGAACTCCTTTATGTTAAGCTCCATCAACCAAAATATCCACAAAATCACCTTTAAGGTTATTTCTTAAAGAATTTACCTCTTCTAAATGTTTAAAGGGTTTTACGGATTGATATATTTCCATGTCCTCTAAAAGGCTTTGCAAACTTACTTCTTGTGCCCTTCTTCAAACCATAGCTATGAGTCATTTATTGTTAATTTAATTTATAGATTTTTAATCACATTTAAATTAAATAATTAATCAACAATCTATATCAACCTCATCCTATATTAATTTTTTTCACCTTTATAGTATCTTATTTATCTGCTAATTCCTTTAGCAAAGGTTTATTATACATCAATTCTTCATTATTCATTTTATTTCGAGGTTTTTATTAAGATTTCTTTTCTTCATTTATTATTTTAAAATCTCTTAATGTTTGACATTAAAATCTTTTATATAATCATATTTAGATTTCTCATGTTATTAAAATGTTTATAGATCTTATTACCAAATTTAAGCTTGTTTCTTGTTTAATTCTTCTTCTTCTTTTAACCTCTATCTAAAATCATGAAAAATAAATACTTTTTATCTTCCATCTACTTAATTAAATATATTCTCATTTCCTACTATTAAGACTATATTTGTCTTTTTTTGTTTCTTCCTCCTACTACTCAAGCTCGTTTTACATTAATATAGCTTTCATCATTTTTTCATCTTCAGCTCTATGCTGAAATTAAATAAATACTTTATTTAATCTTTTTAATTTTTCACCACTGTTTATGAAAAATCACTCATTATCTTTTTTATTTTATCCTCTCTCTCTTTTTTCTCCTTTTCTCTTTCTTCTTCCAACTTTTATTGTAACTATATATATTTCCTTTACATATGAACTTCTTATCTGTTATTTCATCTTTAACTTATTTTTATCTATTTTTTTCATTTTCATCTATCATTTTAATAAACTTTTTTTTCTCCATTTCTTTTTTTTATAAAACTTCCCTTTACTCTTATTTTAATTCCTCTTACATTCTCTATACCAAAATTGCATCCAATTCCTATTACTTCTTTTTTTCCAAAAATTTTCTTTTCTCTTCTTCTCTTACCTACCTATCCCTTATTCTTTTTCTATTTATTATTTTCTCCCCATCTCTCTCTTTTTTTGGTCCTCTCTTTAATCATAAACATCCATCTTATAGTCTCTTAACTAAACAGAAGCTGCTTCTTATTTCTTTTCCAGTTCCATTCTTCTTTTCTTTTCTTTTCGTCTAACTGTCTATCTAATTCTACTTTCATCTTTTTTTTAAACTCTGCCTACCTTTATTACTCAAGCTGTTACTCTTTAGAATAGAGTTCTGTATCAAAGTTACTAATGCAGCCCATTCATCTTCTTCATCTACTACATATACCGATTTTGGTTATTTTTCAAATTAAGAAGACGTTACAGAATATTAATCTTGATCAATTTCAGATTTTGTTGAATTTCATACTGATTGTGGTCTTGGAATCTACGATCTCTACTCACTTTTATTATCAAATTGAGAATTATTATTTATCTAGGAAACATGCTATGTTTGGTTTTATCCTTTTTATTTTTAAACAGCCTCTATTACTCTTGCTTTCAATTACTTTAAGGAGTTTTCTGTAACCTAATTAATTTTAACAATATACTTGCTCATTTGTAAAGTATTCATTAACTATTTATTATATTAGAGTTTCTTTATTTTTATTTCCAAAAGCATAATCTTTGCTAAATTTGTTGATCAACATTTCGCGTAAATATTCTCATTTTTAAAGTAATCCAGCTCCTTCAATAGCAGATCTCACTTTTGCAGAACCAGAGCGAGCAGATTTACTTTTTTGTGAATTATTCATTTTTAATTAAAAAAAATTATAATCCATTATTATATTTCACATATGTTATTTTTCTATTTACTTAGTTTTATTTTTTGAATATTTCATTTTATCCTCTTAACAAAACTAGTTTTTTAAAAATTTCAAAAATATGTGAGAGAGGTAATTCTATTAGAATATTTTTTTTTTAAATTTTTAAAGAGTTCTATCAAATGTACTTTCTACAAAAAATAAATTAAAAAACAATACTATTTGTAATAAACTTTATTTTCATTTAACTGATTTTTTAAAATTTCACTTAATCAATTTAATTTAAAAATAAAACGAAAGAAATAATAATTTTTTCTTACTTTGAATAGACAAAAGTTAATCTAATAAACCTTACAAAAAAATACAATAACATAAAATTTAGAATTTATTTTAAAAAAATAACCAAATCCTTTAATATTGATAAGTGCAATAAAATTTTCATTAATTTAGAGATGTTCTGCAGGATGGACAATTTTTTTCAACTTAAAGCCATAAGTTGATACAAGCTTTATGAAAGGAATGATGACAAGGAGTTAAGAACAGTAAGCAAGTTGGAATAGGCATTAAACAAATTGGACATTGAGCCAGTTCTTAAGTTTATAAACTTAGTTAATCTAACTGAGCATTTTACGACTAAAAAGCATTTTCTGATTACTGTCTCACTTAAATTATCCTTCGTTGTCTCTCTCTCAAATAGAGGCATCTTATTAAATATATAAGAATTCCAACTATTAATATTCCAATACACAAGGCTATTATAATGATTATTGCCTTATGAGTAGGTGAATCTTCTCTATCTTAATCATCACCATCTTTATGCTCATCTTCTCCTTCTTCTTTTAAAGTTTTAAAATAAGTCTGAATAATGGGTAAGTCAGTTGGAGATTGGCATTCTATTTATAAATTTGGTTTCATAATGTAAAATATGATTTACTAAAAAGAACATAATTATATTTATAGCTTTTAAATCTAAATTTAAATTCTAAATGGTATCTTTAAAAAAGTTTATTAAATTGAATTATGTGATTTTATTTAATCTTATATAATATCAGAAAAATTTTTGTTTTATTCAGGTACTTTAATGAGGACTGGATTATTTTATTCAAACTATATTTAGAGAGCTTTATATTTTTAAATCATTTTGGAGTTCAAATAAAAATTGTTAATCTTTTATCAATTAAATGGATTAGATTACCTTGGCAAAAGCATAGAAGGCTTCGTCTATACTCACACATTATTTTGCTGAAGCTTCAAAATAAGAAACCCAAAATTAGTTTGCTGAAGTTTGAAAATAAGGAACCCAAATTAGTTTGCTAAAGCTTCTGCTTCATCTCTTGATACTTATCTATCTGGTAAATCAATTTTATTTCCTATTATAAAAGAATAAAGAAAAACAGAAGCCTATAATCAATTTACAAATATTTTCTTAAAATTTTGAGTTATTTAATTCATCCAATTAGTAATATTATTGAATGAAACCTTGCTATCTATCCTTTAAACAAGAATGATCCCCTAAGCATTTTTTTAATATTATTATAAAAGATTTCTAAATCTCTCTTATCCTGCAGTATCCCATAATTACAACTATATTGATTGACATCAAGATTAATAATTGAAATCTAGAAATCTATCCAATTGTTGCTTGGTGTGTGATTAATAGAAATCTTTATTACAAAATTGCAATAGTATTTAGTTTTTCCAACACTAAAATCTGCTCAAATTATGGTTTTATAAGTTGGTTATTAGGGCTTCTTTTATAATATACCTTGAAAGCAGTATCTAGAATAAAAACTATTATTATAACAATCTCAAGATAATAACAAAATTTTTCTTTTATATACTAAATTCAAATAACAAAATCTGATAATTTTGAAAATAAAGCAGAAGCTAAAGCTTACAATTTTCCTTTTTTAGTATTTTCTACAACTCTAAACATCTTTCATATATTTTTTTCTAAGAATTATTAATTATTCTGCAATATTAGAATTTAATTTTTTTGCATCTTTTCTAAATTTAAAGGGTCAGAGTCATATTATGTTGAAATTATCTTGAATTAGTGATTATTTTTGGAAATTGATTATTTGTATTAATATATAACTAAGAGAAGTGGCCAACTAGTTCTAAAAAATTAATAAACAGTAATTTTAGAATAGATAAATTGATTCTAATGTTAAATTCTATATGGATCATAAATTAATTTCAAATTAAATAATATTAATTCTTCTTTAATCCAAAAATATATTTTTATTTAACTAGAATATATAATTTTAAATAAGTATATTCGTGACAATTCTTTTAAACCTGAATCTCAGTTATATTTTATTAAAGTAGAGGTAAAAAATAAAATTTTATTCGAGTTGAAATATTCTACAATTTTATTCCTATCTGAAAGATCAACAAGAAATAATAGGAGAAGTAAACAAAATATTAAATTATTAAGTAATTATTAACCTATATGTATAGCATATAATATTGTATCTAAATATATTGGAATTATAGATTAACAATAAAAATGCAATTTTATCGTATGTCGACTTTCAGTAATGTTTAAGGATTACAAATATATCATCTAAAAAAATTATAATGAATGGAATAATTTAATACAGAAGGAAAGACCAAAAAAGATTCCATTAGAAGTTTTGAGTGAATAATTTGGAATTATTTTGTAGCATATAATCATAAATATAAATGGAATCAATTAATTAGAATACTATTTAGACGAAATGTTAAATATTAACTTAACTCTATAAATTCATATTTTAAGGAACTAATTGAACTTCTTTTATTTTAGATCTCAATTTACTGCCCTTTTAACTAAATCTTATTATTGTAAGATTGTTTATGAATTAATAATCTTGCAAAAACTAAAACATATTATTTTTTAATTTGATATTAATTTAATAATTTCTTAATAATCTCGAATTGATTTGTGTATAACTATCAATACTTTTAATACATTGATGTTATTAAGATGAAGAAGCAACTTCAAATAAAAATCAGTTTAAGTTATTAATATTAGAATATTAAGCGATTGAAATTTAAATTATCCGTTATCAATTTCTATATTTTATTGATAAAATTTAAAAACAAAAAAAGATATGTTTATTAAAATTGCAAGTGCTCAGTATATAAATCATTATTATTGATTGGTTACTTAATTTATTTGGTATATAAGGTAGAAGATCAACTAGAAATAGGTTTTAAGTGGTATTTTAAAATTCATAATCATCAAAAAAACTTTATATATAACATTTATAATTTATAAAGGTATTCATGTAACAAGCTGAGGGATTACTTCATAATTATGAGGATGATGAAATTTCAAATAATAAGTTCTCCTTTTTTGTCTTGATCTTATATAAAAATTAATCAAAGAAAATTTTAGGAAAGTGTTGAATATGGTTGAATGATCAATTTTATAAGTTAAATAGGACAGTTTTGATATATATTAATTATTTTCATTTGATAACATATAGTATTTTTGTTTTTTGTAGAAGAAAAAAAATAAATTATTTTTTGTATTATTGGAAAAATGAGTTTATAATCATGAGAGAGAGATGAAAATTTGGTTTGAGTTCAATCTTCTTAATCTGAATTGCATATAAGTATCGTCTTTTCTAAGTCATCATCAATCTTAATTTTTTTTCTGTTTATTTTCTTCTCTGAAATTACTAAGTGATCTTTTAAGTATTCAATGTTTTTTAAAACAACATATAAGTCAAGAGCCTTGTTTTCTTTTTTTTCAATTAATTTATTCATATTATTTATATTAATATATTTTAATGAAATCACATTAATTAAATTTCATTAATAATCGGTTTAACAGTTTATTTCCTCATGTATGATGGATTATTTTTTTAATAAAGAAATATATTAAAATAATATAAAAAATTATTTATAAAATCATGTTTCTAATTGTTTTTAGATTTTAATTTCATTACAAATAATAGTGAATGATTGAATTGGATTGAAGTTTTAAATATAATTAACTACTTTATCTGCTATAGAAGAACAAAACTTAAAAAAAGTCAAGTTAAATATATAAATTATTGAAATAACCTGATATAATACTTGATACTTAAATAATATTATTTTTTAATTATTTAAATATATAGTATAATTTTTATTCAAATAGTTAATAATTAACCTAAAAGATATACTTACTTATTTCATTATTTTTTATTCCAAAGTTACTTCCTATTTTTTATAAGTCTAAAATTACACTCTATATATGGATATATGAATTATGTTAGTTAATGATCAGTATTTGATCAAGCTTTTTGAATGTAGCTTTATTTTTCAACTCAAATGTTTAAACAAGAAATTTAGATGTATATGGATTTAAGATATATGTATAGCTGTTACTATTAATTAAATAGTGATAGTGAATAATATAAATCATTCTATCTTTGATGAATTATTATTAACTATTTTTTTACAGAAGAATAAACAATTTTTCATCATATGTAGTGCTAAAATGAGAGAAATATAAGAATAATGTGGCTCAAATATTGTTAAGTTTTTCTTCTTGAATCTATTTATTAATGAAAAATCAAAAAAAAATTAAATTATATATAGTAAATGGAAAAAATGCTTTAGCTTAATATTACCATGTTATAATATTCAATAATTGCTTAATAAACCCTTGACTTAAACTTGTTGAATATAAATAAGTTTACCTTTCTAACATATATTTAAGTACTTAAAAATTTTACCATTTAGTCAAATCTACTGTAATATTTTTTTTACCTTTATTTATCAATATTTCAATTATTATTTGTATAAGTATTTTACATGTAAGGTGAGTTTAGTTTCTCTTCTTAAATATAATTCTAAATTCTGTATATATCGATATATATTCAAGTATTACTTTAATAAATCGAAATGAATTTTATGGAGATGAATTTTTTTTAAAATGATACTTTAATTGAGACTAATTACTATAAGCCTTCTCAAACTTAATTAATTTTTAACATAATGAATAAGGATAAATTTACAATTAAATGATTTTTGAAGATTTGTCGAAAATAATTATGATATATACATAATAAATTATTTTAATTGTTCAAATGTGTAAATACACTTTTAAGAGAAGCCAATCACAACTCAAGTTGAAACAAGATGAAAATTAACTATCAGTTAAATTATCATATAATAAATGTATAAAATCAAATATGATTGAGTATATTGTTATCTAGAATAGAATTAGTGATATTATAATTAAGATAAATTTAAGTATCAATGGACATTTAATTTATAGTTAATTTATTATATAAATATGATTGAAGAAGAATTCATTAAACTATTTTCGAATAATGATATTGAATTACAGAAAATTGATTCAAAATAGATGTATAATATTTGAATCTAAGTTATTAAGTGATTAAGACAGTATTCAAGAAACAACCATTCGAAATATTAGATCGAAGGAATTGGCTAATATGCTGAAGGTAAACCAAAGCTTTTAAAAGGGAAAAATAGGATCTAAGTTGGGATGATCGTTATGAGTGGCTGCTATACTAAAAGAATAAAGGAAATAAATTGTTTTATCAGCAATAATATGATCGAGCAATTTAAGTATATAATGAAATGACTTTGGCTTTGGATTTGAAGAACACAGCAGAAAAGAATGAGATTATGAAATAGGATTTCTAATACCCTATAATTTTAAATCTAGCGCTTTGTTACAAGAAAAAAAAAGACTATAATAGAGCATCTCAATTTTACGATATGGTAAAATTAATTGAAAATGTTAATAGGGAATAAAAATGCATCCAAGTCCAAGGTATATTTTAAGGAGAGGATACTTTCATTTTGATATTTAGGAATATGATAAAGTATAGAATGACTTAAGTTTGGTAACTAATATAAATGAGTACCCAGAACTATAAGATGATTTTTATGATCTTAAATAAAAATTGAATGAAGTCTTAAAAAAGGATAAAGATTAGTACTCAAGAATGTTCTAATAACACTAATAATCAGATGATGAATAATACACAAAATACCCTAAATTAGATTAATTGTATGAATGGTGCAAGAATTAATTCTCTCGTATACTTGGATGCAGAAAATTATTTGAGGATGATGAATCAGAAGATGATGACGAATCAGATCCTAAGAAATTTCCAGAGAATAAATGATAGTATTCACAAAATTCAAATCTTTACACGTTTTGTTGTTTGAATTCCCTTCTGACTTTCAGTTTTAATCGAATTGTCAACTTCTTATATTTCATTATTTTCTTAATTCAAATATGGATGAGATAAACATTCTCTTGCACTAGGACGATTACGAACATCCTTTTAGAGCATCTTTACAAGAAGATCATATCCAAGAGGATTATTTATTTTTACATTTACTAAATGAGTCTCTTCATATAAACCACTGATATTTCTTTTTATTATATCTTAGATGTTTTTTGAATTGCCAAAAGGGTTTTTAAGTGTTAACCTATAGATATTATTCAGAAATAATACAAATTATATAGGATTATTCCAGCACTATAAATGTCCACCTTCTCATCATATATGCATTACTAAGAGAATACTTCTGGAGCAGTACAACCAGGAGTTCCACATCTATATTACTTTATTTTATAAATTACACCTTGGATTATGATAGGGGATTAGTTATTTGAAACATGAAAGACCAAAATCGGCAATTTTTAAAGTGTTACCATTTTAAGTATCTAAGAATAATATATTTTGAAGTTTGATATCTCTATGAACTATATTTTAATCATGAAGGTGCTATAAACCTTTAAAATATGAAGATAATTAAATACCTGATAGTAAGTTTACCATAACAAGAGGAATGTCTATTTTAGTGGTTTTCTTATTTATTAACTTCAAAAGATCTCCGCCTTGACAATTTTCTAGTATGATGGACACACTTTCACCATCTGTCACAATTTCTTCTAATTTAATTATATTTTTATGTTCTTGCTCCTTCAATAGACACAAGATATCAGCTTCTTGTTTCAATTATCCCTAAAAATCAAATTAAAATTCTTACAAGTCTGCTAATAGAAGCTGAATCTTGCGGATTCTTTGGAAACGGAGCCCTTTTTTCTATCCTAACATTGTTTTATGTTTGAATCAGTTCTAATTATAAGTATCTTTTTTTACAAATTCCAGGTGCTATCTAAGCCAATACACGAGGACTTTAAGAACGAAAGAAAACTTAATTTCCTCTTAATTGATTTTAAAGCTCCTAACTTTCTTTTTAACTCATAAGAAAAGACACCTTTATTTATGTTTCAGGATTCTCCAGGTCCAGTGTATGCATTTCTTGATCTTCAATTAATAAAGCCTATATACTTTCATAAATTTAGTTATTAAAGTGGAGTATTGTATCCATTGAACCAGCAGGCAAATATACCATTTATAAGTCATTTGGGACAGTCTTTTAAAATTATGAATAAAATGATTACTTTTATTAGCAGTGCACCATTTTTTGAGCTAATACTTACTTATTGTCGTTCTTCTTCAACTCCAATGTAAAAAGCTGAGCATGAGTATTGTTACATTCTTAAATATTGTAAGACTTAAAAAGAAAAACTTTAAAAAATATATATTCCATTTAACACACATTAGGATTCCTTTAAACTCACGTAACTAACAGTACCCCCTTCTTTAAATTTCCATATTTATGATACATATATATCAAATTAGTTTAAAGAATCATGTTTTAGGTATTTTAAATTGATAATTTAGTTGTTAATTAATAATAAAAGATTTATTTTCATCTAATATATAATTATTTAAAAATCTTAGTTTCGTTATAACTAATTAAAAATTTTACATCGCCTTATTTGATTTCATCAAATTATAATTATGGTATCAAATAAGTCAGTAAATAATTGTTTATTTATGCTTAAATAACCTTTTGGTTTATACTTTCACTTTTTTTGAACTAGATCACAAATAAAATTAAAAAAAAAATTCTCAAGACTTGTAAAGTCAAGTATTATATTTAATAAATGTATAAAATAATAAGGTATTATTAAATTCTTCTAATTCTCTAAATAAATTTAACGCGTATAAATAAAGCTTAATAGTGTTAAATGTTACTTTTTGAAATTCTTCATCATTGTCTAAAAGTATAAGTTTCTAAATATTAATGACATTCTTTTTTAATCTTCCTTGTTTTATTTCTATTTTCAATAAATAGGGTTATCAAATTGTTAATAAAAAATTACATTCCAACTTTTATAAAGATGAGATACGTCAAATGGAGAAAATCTGAATAATTTTATACCTGAATTTATTGCATTGTATAATTAATTTACATGAACTGATTCATATAATATTTCCCTTCTTTTTATTCTTGCTTCCAAACTAAACATTTCAAAATAAATTATGTCGTAATTATAACTCAAGATTGAATGAATTCCTAATAATTACTAAATTTAATATTACTTTATATATTTGAAAAATCAAAATAATTACAAAGTTAAGTTCTTTATTGTTATTTGAATTGTTGATTTATACATAGAGATAAATGATTTTAATTAATTAACACATTCTGAATTTTTAGAGGATAAAGAATAGATTTAATTGATGCTTTTTGATAATTTTATTAAATATTTTATTAGAATTATAGATATTTATAGATAATTGAACAATTTTGAAATAGTATGTAAAAAAAATATAACTTCATTTTGAGATAATATTATTATTTTATTCTAAATATATGCTAATCAGAATAAAATTTGAAGTAATCAAAAATGAATGTTTATAAATTGTATTGAGAAATATAATTAACAAAGCAATTTAATGTCACAAATGTTAAGAATCAAATTCAAAATTGTATAAATGTCATATGTATAAATAAAATGAGTGAAATTTTATATTAGCATTATTGATTTCATAAAATGCTTATTTAATATTGTATTATATTAGTTTAGAATTTTATCAAGAGAATATGTAAGGCAAAAAATATTAATATGAATTACCATTAATATATTTTGTTTGTATTATATTTTATTTAGAGATTTTATATTTTATATTTGAATCATATGTTCGGAATAGTGCCTAAGTTATAACAGTATGTTTGCGCTTGGAATTTTTGGCCAGCTTTTATGAAAAATTTCATAATGAGTGAGAAAGGTCCTTTCACAATCTTTTTCTGGACTCCATTAGCCAAGTGGGGAATTTCAATTGCAAACATAGGGGATATGCGCAAACCTGTTGAATAAGTTAACACACTTTAATAATGCGTAATAGCTTGGACTGGATTATTATTCACAAGGTAAATATCATATTAGGAAAAAGTAGATGGTGCTTCATTATTAGACCAAGAGTTTATAGCTTAGTCCTTTGTAACTTTTGCATGGCTCAAACAGGATTATATCAGCTCTACAGAAAACAGTATTAAGTTAATTTAATTGTAGTCGAGAAGGAAAACTTTTTCCAAAATGAAATCAATATAAATTAGAATATATATATATATATTTTTTAGTAATCTAACATAAATTTATGAATTTTATTATTGATAGCGTATTACGATAATAATCCAAAGGTTTGCGATTTTATTTGTTATATAGATGAGGTTCACTTAATTTTCTGATCTTCAGAATTGCTAGTTTGTAATTCATAACTATTGTTACAAAATATAGATGAAAAGGATAATTAATAAAATTAGGTTTAATTTAATAATGAATTTTAGGAAGTGATTTATTGAAAATTCTTTGAATTTTAGAATGGCAAAATTATTTGGCTTAAATTTAAAAAAATAATTATTAAATAAAAAAGCCATTGAATTGAATTATGTTCAATTCTATTTTAGTAAACTAACAGAAGTTGTAGTTTTTGAATAAGTGATTTAACAGATTTAAAAACGATATAGGGAATGGGTTTAAAGTATTATTATTATTAATGAGAACAGTTCTTTTGGTTGTTTTACTCTTAAGTGTTGGCTCAGCTGCTACTTTCAAGAATAAGTTGGATTACTCTAAAAAGAGATCCTTAACATCAGTAATGGCAGAAGTTGAAGCTAAGATTCAAACAAAGGCACCATTAGATGCTATATTAAATGTGTTAAGAGATTTCAGGGATTCAGTAAATTTCGAATAAGTTAATCATGACGAAATATATTAAATTTAAGTTTAAGAATGTGAATCTGAAGATGAATTCAGAAGCAAAGAAGTTTAAGATGCTAAAAACATCCTTAGAGATTCATCTGCTTAATTAAATGTTTGCTAAACTTCAAAAATCAGAGCTACCAATTAATAAGAAGTCAATTAACATTAAACATTTACTGCAGAAAAACATTTAAATATGGTTATGACAGCTGCTGAATAAGAAGGAAGTTATTTCAAGAAGAGAGGAAGAGATTATGAAGATGCTCTTCATGCTATTGATGAAGCTTAAGACATTTTAGCAGCAATCTATAGTGGATCAGGAAGCTTTGCTGAAATTAGTAGAGTTTCAAAAGTTATGCTCTAAACATCATTCAGCATTAAAGAGACTGCTAAATTTGCTCCAATCCTTTTTGCATTTTCTTAATTAGCATCATCAAAAGATTTTGACGAGACATCTCTTGAGAGAGTTGCTTAATTATTGGATACTTTGAAATAAAACATTCATGAAGCTTATAATGATTATGCATAATCAAATGCCTAATCTATAGCTGCATTCAATGATTAAAAGGAAAGAATTGGTTAAACTCTTGCTAGACTTAGTGCTTAAGCTGAAAGATTATAAGATAAATTAGATCATTTAGTTTAGTGTATTGGAACTAATTCTGCAATCGCATAGACTGCTTCAGGAAAACTTTAAAGAAATTAATAACTTTGGGATTAGGCTACTGCATTATGTGCAACTTTCTAAAATGAATATAATTTTGCCACTTAAGCCAGAAGAAATGAACTTTAATTGGTCAGTCAATTGGAAGATATGGTTGAAGATAGATTCAACTAAGTGGAAGATGAAAATCATGAAAGGAAACTTAGAATAAGTTAGAATTGATATTCAAAATTTTTTATGAAAATAAATCATCATATAATTTTATGATAATATAATACAATAATTTTTATTAGTATTATGAATTAGTCATCAACTAATTAAAAGAAGCTTAAACCTAAATTGTAGTTAAATGTCAATATTGTTGATGTCTAACCTGAAAGCACTCATTCTTCTGATGGTTGGAAATAGTAAACAGACGTATTTTTCCATGAACCTATGTATCAATAAATTTATTAATATTCAGCGATTAGTCCTTATAATTTCTGCACAATGGAAAGACAGTTGCTGATGTGTCTCAACTTAAATGTGGTAGAAAGTATTAAGAAGATAGAGTACTAAATCCTCTTAATTTAAGTTTGTTGCTATTCCTAATCTTAATCAAAAAAAAGATGTCTAGTTCTTTTATGCAATTTATGATGGTCATGCAGGTCATTCTGTATCTTCTATTCTCGAAAATAATCTACATAAATATTTATAAGAAGAAAACAATTTTTGTGATGATCTAGAGAAGGCAATTATTAATAGTTTTGAGAAAATGAACAAATACATACTTGATTGTCAAGAAGAAAATTAGTTGCTAGGTGGTTCTACAGCTATTTGTATTATAAATAGGCATAAAGACCTCTATATTGTAAATTTAGGAGATTCTGCATGTGTATTAATAACAGAAGAATTTGAAATTTTAAAATTGAATCTTGAACATAAATTGAATAGAGAAGATGAATTTAAAAGAGTTGAATAGATAGCAACAATTTTAGATAGACAGTATTTACATAAATAAATAATATATAGTTCTATTCCAAGAATAAATGGAGAATTAGCAGTGACTCGAGCTTTTGGGGATAAAAAACATAGATAATCAGGTTTAATAGCTATACCTGAAATTAAAATACATTAAATAAATTAGAAGGACAAATATTTGATTTTGGCATCTGATGGATTTTGGGATGTAAAAGAAATAATTTATTTAGTTAATAAAAAATGATGAATTAAAAAATTTGATTGAAAATTGGAATAAAAATGAAATAGATTAATTAGCATAATATCTTCTAGACAAAGCAGCATCTAAAAATACTAATTATAAAAAAGACAATATGACATTAATTGTTGTAGATATCTAATCTTATTGGAAATGAATATAAACTAAATATTTATTGTTAATTTTATATCAATTATTTTGAATTATTAAAGATTAATTCTTTATTATTGATAACGTATTCAACTATTCATTCATAAAATTATTTATTATTAAATACTGATTACAATAATAAATTTTAAAACTAATATGAGTTAATCATTCTAAAGATATTTCTATAAAAAAATTAATTTAATATCGGTGAAATTACTTACTATTAGAGACTTTATACATTATAAAAATGTAAACAGTCAATAGTGTCCAATATACTTATTAAACTCCTACTCAACACTACTAAAAATATAAAAAAATAATAGATGTAAACAAAAAATCCAATAAAAATAGAAATAATAACATTTATTAAATACCAAATCCTTTGATATATTTTTTCTAATTTTTTCCTGTTTTATTCCCATCTTGAAAAAAAATAACCAATATAAACATTTTTAAAAGCTTATATTAATAACAATAAATTTGAAACTTAAAAAAAATCATAATATATTTATAACAATAATAATTAACTCTTATAAATTTGCTAAAGTATAATTAAATATCCACAATAAGGTGGAATCCTAATTGAAACATATTTAAATATTTTAATCATAATTCGATTATCTTTATTTTTGGCTAAGATCAAACTTCTTTCAAATTTTAATTTAATTTAAATAAAAATCAAAAACACTTGGAATTGGTATCTATTTGTTTACTAAATATCCATTAACAAAAATAAGATGGCCTAGATGATTTTTATTTTAAAACATAAAAATATTTATATTATTTAGTCTTTTATAACTATATAAAAATTTGTTGAATAAATTATTGAAACAAAAGATGTTATTCTTGAAAATTTATAAATTCTTTCTTTTGTATCTCATTATTTTAGTTACATACAGACAAAAATTTGTTGACTAATTATAATAGAATATATAGTTTAAATTTATATATAAATTTTATCAAAATCAATAGCAAAAGACATTAATAAAGCGAACTTTTAACTAATAAAAATAGTTATTCTTTATGATTCAAATTATATATACTTTAAAGTAAAAAGATGTTTTTGTGCATTCATTATAGTTTATTTTAATATCTTTTGTCTTTATTAATGAAAAGGTATTTGAATTTGGATTAAAGTTATTAAATAAAAGTAGTTAAATAAGATGGGTTCAATGTGCAAATGCTAAACTGTGGATATCAAATCTTGTTAAACTGAGATCTCAATAAACTCGAAAAAAAAACTATTACAAGTTTAAGGAAAAAACGATTAAATTGTTGCCCCATCTCAAGATTAAAATTTGAGGACATTTTATATTATTTACCCTAAAAATGAAAAAGATCTAGTTCAATTACTGAAAGAATTAGAGGTTTTAAACAGAGACGAATAATATGAAATAGAAGAATATTAGTAAATAAGCAAAGGGAGTAAGAGAAATGAAATTGATAGTTATAACAACATAAATTGCAATTCAGATGAGTCATTTAAGAAAATTCACTTTACAAATGACTTAGAGAACAAATGAAGAATCTCTTTTGATTTATAAATGAAAAGAATTGAACTTAATATTTAACACATAATATTAGTATCTTCTTACCAAAATTTTCAAACTAAGTAATCAAATCGAGAATTTCAAATCTTAATTACCCTTTCAATGGTAAAAAATTCCAATTGTTTAGGTATCTCTTAGAATTTGTAATTCTAAATCAGATTATTTGACACATTGTATTTGATTGTTTTTTATTTATAGCATTTTAAGAAATAAAAAAATAAACTATTTGAGTTTCTTTTTCAAATGATTGGATGATAAGAGTTAATTAATACTTTAAGAACATCATAATATTTAGGTTTAAGTTTCTTATTATTGGCTTGGAAAACATTCATCTTGCTTAAAATAATTTTAGGTTTTAATGTCGTTTAACTAAGCTATATAGAATATGTATCTTTTAATTTTTTATTAATCAAAATAATGTGTTTTAAGAGTTACTTTATAATTAATCATAATTTTATAATAATAAGAATCTTAAAATTATGATATAAATTATTTATAAATCACGCATAATCATTAATAGCAATAATACTATTTATGAATGAAATAAATCTTTAACTATAAATTTAAGGACTAACACATGAAATGTTTTAACCCTTTCTTTTAACATGAAACTTATAAAAATACTCCAATTTTTTTTTTAAGGTGAACTTTTATGTGTAATCAATCAAACCAAAGCAAAAGCATTTACTACTATTACAATAAATGCGTTTTCCATTTACAAATTAATCATTGCATACAGCAATTAGTAATGAATAATCCATAATATTATTTTTAAGAAGGAAATCAATATCATCTTTTAGAATAGCAAAAAAATGATCCCTCAATTACTATTTTAATTGTATAAATATATCAGTAGATTTAATGAAATTTTGATCTTTAAATACTGCTTATTATGGTAAATATTACATGAAAGTGCTGGCTGGATCTACCACTTAACAATGTTGAACATGTTATTTTCTATTCACTAAGCTTCCTTTTAAATCATAAACTATTCTCTCTTTAGGCATTTTTATGAAAATATTCTCCATCATTAATAAATGAATCTATGAAAACCCTTCAATACTTATTGAAAACAGTCCATAGAATTTAGCTAAAAAAGTTTAATCTTTTATTATATAATTATAATAGTCTTCCAAAACTATTAAATTAATTAGATATATTACTATCATAAATTAGTTTTAGCTCTGATTAAGTAATTGTTTTTAACACTAAAGTGTCATCATGTGTATAGAAAAAAAATGCACCACTTTTTCCTAAAGATTCTTAAGTTTTTTATATCTAACTTTAATTTTTATCCAATCTCAATGAATTATAAAATTTATTTTGGCAAATTCCATTTTTTTCCCTTATATCTTAAAAAATTGTTGGAGCATATTCTTCTACTAAAAATGTCAATGTTGGTTCAAAAGAATAATTTATTGGATTCAATAATGGAGATTCTAAATTAATTTAACAATCAATTTAATTCGATGAAAATTTAAATTGTTTCTTATATCGAAATTACTTATCTAATTCTGTAATTCTTTCTTTGTATTTTACTATTTTAAGGATTGAATTTAAAATATTTGAAACAGTCTCCTAATTCGTTTAGTTTTACACTAATTTGATTAAAGGTAACTAACATTATTCCATTATGCTATCATCAGCGCTTTTACTATAAATCATAGAAATAAATACTCTTTGTTTTCTTTCCATCTTCTTTTACAAAAGATTGTAGCAAATAATAGTAAAGTTCGATTCCTAAAGTAAGGTTCTCTAAATCGAATCCATAGTAGAATTGTTGCTAAATCATAAAAATTTATTAATACGATGTAGAAGCATTATGGCAAAATAAAATCTTTATATAAAGTATATGTTTAGACCATAATCTCTCAAAATTAGCATTATTGTTGGAAAACTCCACATTAAAAGCAAAGTAAAAATCAATATCTTAATTATAATTCAAGTTACATACTACATGGTTAATAAACAGTTTTTTTCTATTTTCTCTAAGTACTGTATTTATTTTTTTCATTTTATTTAAATCCTTGATTCCAACATATAATGAAATAATTAGTAATAATGCTATTATTGACCATTGAATTGTAAAAATTATATGGCTCATACTAATGCTACTGCAATTATCATTATGGAAAGAATCTCTCTCAACCTAGTAATAATACATAATTATTGTTATTAAAAAAGCCCCTAAATTGTATGATATATTCTTCATTTTTGTATTCAAGAAGGGTCTAGTTAATGTTAGTATGAAATCTATTGTTAGAATTGCATAATAATTTAATTGTGCTAATAATCCAAAAAATATAAGAGCTTAGTTTACATAACATAATGTTTAATTTTCTATTGGGAAATAGCCAAATAAATAATATTTTCTAATTTTATCGTAACTAATGTATTAATCTAAAAATTCAATTAATTCTGTAAACTCCACACTCTCTAAAAATAGTTAATAGCAAGTTATCATCTCTAATATACCTTAAATGTACAATAAATTCTACATAATATCAGAAATATTTATGCTGGATGTTGTCTACACTTAGGAGAGTAAGCATATATAATAGGTATAACTGATGCTGAGCATAATGAGAAGAAGAGTATTGAAACATAAATATATTTCCAAAATCTATCGACGGAATACTCTAGATCCTAACTTATTGAATACATGTAGAAATTTTACTATTTATTTTGGTAATTAATTGTAAATTAAATATTCTCATCATTATTTATGATTCTCAAATACTTACATTTTCTTAAAATATATATACATATATACATCAATCCACTAAAACTTAAATTTCATATAATTTCTAAGTTATAAAGCATGGTATTAAACCTTTATAGAGATATAATAAATTTACACAAAATAAATGAATTCAATAAAAAGTATGAAAATCATTTTATCTTTATTACTAAAATTAGTGAAAACCAATAGTGGTATTAAACTAAAGAAAGCGAATCTAAATTATTAAAAAAAAAAGATATGATCCTGCAAGAGTTAAGTTAAGATTTCATTATAATTACAAAGGTTAATTTAGAAAAAATTAACATTTTTGTTCCTTTTTCTTACAAAACAAAAAAAGCATTATAAATAATTTATAAAAAACAAAATTACTAACTTATAGGAAGATTATTTTTAATTATTTTTCTACCTCTAATCTCAATATCCAAATGTGAAGACCTTAATTGAAAAGTTTTTTAGATTTATCGTATTTAGTGGAGTTATTGTATTGATTACTTAAAAACCAAATATGTAAACGATTTTTCAAATGCTACTCGATAAATTCTAGGTATTTATTTATATAACATGGAGAAGAGATGAAAGAAATTAAGTAAGTTAAAATATAGAATTTTGAAACTTTTACATTGAAGAATATTATTCGATTTAAGTTAATTGATAATATAAATAGAAGATTTTAAAAAGATATTAAATGTATTTTGAAAAGTTATTAGAATAAAATGATATGTTAATTTTTTATTAATTTTATAAAGATTTATAATAATAGTTTGTGTAATATAATTACAATTATCTATAAAAATAACATTAAAGTTTTATTTTATATTCAAATAAAAATATATATAAAAAAGGTAAATAAATTTTATTAATAAGAAGGATCATTATTTTTAAGATAATTGTAATTATATTGTAAATTGATTAAAAACAATATAATGATTATTCTTATAAAAGAAAGCATTAGTAAAGTTATGTAATTATGAATATTTATATTTATTTAATAATTAAATTAACAGATTCATGCCATAAGAAGACATAGTATAAAAATTATTGCAAAGAATATAAATTCTTGTTAATGAAGTTGAAAATTTGACTGCTTTAGTGGATAGCAATGCATTAGAATAATAAGAGATGAACTAAAAATATTAGAATTTAATGGAGCTTTATAGATAAAAAGAGCTGGAATGTTCTGATTTGTAAAATAAGTTAAATTAGCAATTCAGTAATATATTTAGATTGATTTAGGAATGAATGTAAAGGATCATTTACAATAAATAAGTGAAGAGAGACAACACATAACATCTTTATTGGTATAATAAAGAAATGATGCACCTGAAACATAAAATCAAGCATTGTATCAAATGTGCTAATAGAAAGCTGCAGAGAATCAATTGTTGAGAAATAGGTTAGATTAATTGGAATAAGAAAATGCATTTTTACTTTCAGAAAATATAAGATTAAGAACATATATTTAACATGAGAAGATGTTCAGATAATTAGAATATTTTAATGGGAATTACACCCCATAAACTGTTGCACCTGGATAAAATGTTGAGATTCCTAATGTAGTGTTAGATCCGATGTATGAATAGAAATACTTATAAGAATATCTTTAGTCTAGACAAGTTGTTTAGTGAGGAATATTTTTGTGATAATTTATTATAAATAATAATCATATGTTTTTACAATTGATAAAATTCAAAGGCAATAGGTATGATGCATAATAATAAAGATTGGAGCCTATTTAATTAAAATACAGTCCTAAAGAACCTCGATAACATACTCCAGAAGGATTGACAAAGATTGGTTTGTACAACAGCACTTAATTTCAAAGAAAATAATCAGTTGAGAAACGAAAACACAGTAGTTAAGTAGAAGGAAAAAGACCTTAATCATCAGTTATAAGAATACCAAGAACTGCATTTTTGAAAACTACTTTTGCAGCATAATTTATTGTAATGACAATTATAAAAAAAGATAGTTCTTTTGCGAAAATGGAAATAACGGTGCATTGGTAAGGAGGATTTTATAAGGAAGAAGTTGGTTTGCAGAATAATAAACAAGTTTTAAGTAAATTATATCTAATTTATAACAGTGTAAATTTTATTTGGAAACAATCAAATAAAGGATTTAATTATTCTACTCTTACCTAAAAGAAAGTTTGTATAAATCATCTAGAACATCATCATGAAATATCAAACAAGAATAAATTACATGATAATCTAAAAATTCATTGTTATAGAATCAATAAAAATATGGATGACTTTGTTCCTATTACATTCTCAATAAACTTAGATTCTATAACACTTTAATAAGATCTTAAGAAATTTGTGGATTTTTTCATCTAAATATAAAAAGAAGGAAACTAGAAGAATGTTTGGTTACTAAAACCACCTGATCTAAATAGAGGAAGAGGAATATAATTATTTTCTGATCTTAAGGTTTTCATAAATCAAGTAGAGGAATTTTGTAAAATTAGAAGTTTAAATACAAAAACTAAAGGGTTATCAAAAGGATCAAAAGGAGTTACAATCACATATCCTGACTCTAACGAAAGTAAATTTAATATTTAATTTAAAAAGAATCAGGTTAAGCATAAATTAGTTTTACAATTGATTAATCTACTTCTAATGATCGTATAATAGTTTTATAAAAGTATTTAGAAAATCCTCTTTTGTATAATGGCAGAAAATTTGATTTTAGAGTGTGGGTCTTAATAGATCATACTTCAAAATATTATTTTTTTAAGGAAGGGTAAAATTAATTAATGTATTTATTTAAGTTATTTACGTTTGGCTTGTGAACATTTTGAAATTAATAATTTGAAATCTTTGTACATTCATTTAACAAACAATGCAGTTTAAAAAAATCACCCAAATTATGGTAAATATGAATTGGGAAATCAGCTGAGTCTTTAAGATTTACAACATTATCTAAACTAGTAAAGAAATAATAAAGTATCATCAGCAGGGATAATCATAAAAATGAAGGAATTGATACATTAAACTATATTTTGTGCTGGTTCTAAATTGCGTGATAGTTGATATATGTACCTTAATTTTTAGATCGCAAGGATTTCTAGTTTGAAATATTTGGATACGATTTTATGGTTGATAAAAATGGACATATTTGGTTAATTGAGATTAATACTAATCCTTGTATTGAAGAGAGCAGTCCACTTTTATAAAAATTAATCCCAAGAATGTTAAGTAGATTTATTGAACTTAATTTAGATGATGCATTTAGATTAACCATCGATAAAATATTTTCTCCATTCAAAACTATGCAAGAGAACTTTCTTACAAATTTACATGAATTTGCCATACCTGGATATAGTGATAAAGATAATCTTTGGGATTACATGGGATAAATTTGATTTAAAAAGTCATTTAATAATATCAATACTATATAAAATGGGATTTTTATGCTCTAAACAAAAAGATAATCATGAAGGAAAAAAAGTTGAAATATCAAAGCAGGATGATATTCATTAAAGTTAAAGCACCACAAAAGAAGCAATTGAATTTGTAGAAAGCACATCTTTAGCCTCTATGATGAGAACTAAGCCTATAAAAATCTTATTTGACTGAGCAAATTGAAAAATAATAAATTTAGATGGATTCTTGTGAAATCTTGGCAGACAGGATAGAAGCTAAATCTTAATAGATTATTCGAAGTTATAATCATTTTACAGAGACAGCTTTGAAAATAAAGTCTAAAGTACTAGAATATTATCGAAATGATTATGTGAATTATATTAATTCCAATCTTGATACAATTACTAATAAATAATTTATATAAAAAGAAACAATTTAAGTAATAATTTTATAATAATCTCAATTTATAGTTATTAGTTGAAACTACGATAATAATAAATTGTTTGATGGATAAGAACTTTGATGATGAAATGGAGTTATGGTGGGGATACGATTACTTTAATGATCGAATTTAAATTCTAACTTTAACTGCTATTGACTGTTCCGATAACTCAGATAATATCACAGCTCCAATTATTTAATATATAAATGCTTTGAGAAGCAAAATAATTCATGTGTTACCAGAATAATCTAATCAACCAAAATCTATTTCAAATAGCGTTGCTATTACTAATGTTCATTTAACTCAATTCTATAAAGATCTTAAGATGGAATTTGCTAAAAAAGTTGAAGAAGAAGAAATCAACTGATGAAAAAAGATTTATGAATTATAGAAAAGTCTTAATCATAATTCATATAAAATTAATTCATTGTATTTGTTAGTTATTATGGTTCTCATGCTCATCTGAACCAAGACATACTTCTATATTACAGACTGGACATTTTTTATGATTTATTAGCCAAGCTTTTATACATTTCGAATGATAAATATGATTGCATGGTAGCTATCTATATACATTTCCAGTTTATATCTGATCATAACAAATAGTGCATCTATTAGTATATAGAATTAATAATTTTACATTTCATCTACATTATCATTTATTTCTTTTGTTTTTTTTGGAATCTCTTTTATTTGTTATTTGGTTAATCCTACATTTTGATGACTTACTATAGTTATATATTTTACCCTATTCTTTCTTGTAAATTTAAAATTTATTCATATGTCATATTGTCAATATTTACATTCAACTAATTTTAAGCTTATTGATTTAACTATTGCATTTCTTAAACAATAGATTCATGCATTCCTAATTGTAATAATATTTATCTTAGTTCTTCTAATTATAAAAATGGAGCATTCTATTCTATTTTCATTATTTTACTTACATTAAGCATCTGTATATCGGCCATAAAAGTAATTCAAAGCATCAATTATTCTTCTCTTATACATTTTTTTTTTTTCCTTGCTGCTTCTAAACTTATTTGAAATGGATTGAAGTTTACTCTATGTATCTTTAACTTTAATCCAATAATCAGAAACAGTCTAAAATTATTTTAATATGTACGGAATTAGCCTTTCTCAATCTTTGCTCTAATAACTCATTCTACTTCTTCAATTCTGCTATTTGATTTTAAAGTAATTTTATTTCTGAAGTCTAATCAGCTAGTTTTTATTCCAATGCTAAAATTAAACATTTAAGTACTATCTTAAGTTGAAGGCATTTAACTTAAATTATTCTTGAAATTAGGACTTAATTTAAAAGTCTAGACTATGATTATAGATTTCAATTTTATACTTCTAAAAACTTATCTATTATTTCCTTTTATATTTTTAGGTTGTTATTATTCTTTGGCAAACGAAGGAGTTTATACTTTATTAGATGATGGTGGTCTAAAAATATTGCAATTGTTATTCATATATTATATAAAATTATCTTAAAGCAATTTAATTAATCATAACTTTTGTGTGTAGGAAACAAACAAATTCTACTAATTTTTTTCCCAATATCTATTCCTGAAACTATAAATAAATAAGTAGCAAATATTTTAACTTAATAAAAAATTTTTACATGGATTAAACAAAAATTAAAATAGTTATTCGAGTTTTCCATTTTTAAATGTTGATCAATTATATTCCTTTCTTTCATTTAATTAATTTATCAAAAAGTAACTTAACTGGTATCATTAACCTGCAAAATATTGCAGAATTACTCTCATTAATTTCTAAATTTATAGAAAAGATATTATAAATTATCATCTTATAATTGCTAATAAAAAAATCTTTTTTTCTTAATCAGATAAAAAATTACCATATTGTATTAACTTACAAATGAAATCATTGATCCAGTTATTAAGCTAAAATTAAATATAAATACTGTTTTAATTTTAAAAAATATTAAATATGTTATTATTGTAACATAAATTGAAGTAGTACTTTAATTTTAGAGCTTAAGTAATATTAAATATATATGATGTATATAAACTCTTTTAAGAAGATAAATGAAATATTTAAGTTAATATTTATACTTTCATTATTTATTTTACTCTAATTATTCTAAAAATTATTTAAATATATTGATTTCTTCTTTTCCTTTATTTTGCATTTTATCTTTAATATCTAAGTAACTTTTATCAATTAAATTGAAAAGTCTTTATTGGATTAATTTTAAATTTGCATCTTACTAGCCTTTAAGAAAACTATTAAATAAACAAATAAGATACTTTGAAGCTTCTTGGAGTAAATTAGCTGCATATTATAAGTATTATTTTCTTCTATTCTATTCAATAGCTGTAAATTTTTATATACTCTATTATAATGCTTAGAATGTCTTAACAGGATTTCCTTTTTAATGTATACAATCCTTTAAAGATTCTCTGATTTATCTATGAATTTTATCTATTTTAAAAATTAAGTTTTACATTCTATAGTCTTCAATTTACCAAGAGAAAGGCATTAATCTTAATGATTCAAAAAATATAACACTGCTCCTTCTCCTTCTTCTTCTAAACTTTTAACTTTTATAATATCTTTTAATTTTTTAATTTCACTTACCAAATTCTCTTTAGAATCAACTTAAACTTCAAATCTACATGAAACAGTTGGCAGTTAATACTTTTCGAATAAATATTTAGATTTATTTTAAAGTTCGCAAGTTTCTAAACTATTATGTTGAACTGTTGAAAAAAATTTTAAACAAATATTATTATATTTTACTAAATGTTAAAATTTGGGATGTCCACAATATTCACCGATTAAAGTAGAATTTTTTAAATCTAATTTAATATCT
This sequence comes from Paramecium sexaurelia, assembly GCA_000733375.1. Classification (NCBI taxonomy): domain Eukaryota; phylum Ciliophora; class Oligohymenophorea; order Peniculida; family Parameciidae; genus Paramecium; species Paramecium sexaurelia. The sequence continues at coordinate 164,005 of JPFM01000016.1, forward strand.
ATTAAATTTGGGTTTTGATCAATCATCTTGAACCATTATTTAGCAATCTAAATTACAAGGTTAAATTTTTAATCTTGATACATTTTTAAGTCTTCAATACTATTACATAAAATAGCAGTATTTTTTGAGCAAATAACCCACATATCTAAAGGTTCATAATAACTTATTTAAGCATTTTCGCCATTTGCTTTTTCTTAAACTTAAATCTATAATAAAATATATTTCTTACTTTAATTGATCTTCCGTTTTCTAATTCATTATAAATACTATGAAAAGTAAATTAGGATATTAGATTATTTAGATCATTCTTTTCTTAACTCTTTGCTTTCTCTTAATCAATTATTTTTCTAATTTCTTTATATCAAATACATATCAAAAAATTTCATCATTCCTTTTCTAAGCAAATTATACTAATTGTTCAAACCAATTAGACTTAAACCTCTCCTAAAGTTTTGATGTATGATAAAACTTGATGTTAATATTTTATCCTCTATGTCAGGATCGACATTTAATTTTATATCAATTATCTCAATCATTTAATTTTAGATATTATGCACTTCTTTTTTTAGAGCAAAAATATCAGAAAATTCTTCACAAATCTTTATAACATCTAAAGGACTTAATAAAGCATTATCCTTTATTATATTGAGAACAGATCTACTTAGAATTCAAATCTCTTTTGTAATTATTCAATGATTGATTTAATTTCTTCTTTTTTTTAAGCCTTGATTTCTCTACCATATTATTTACTCACATATTTCTTATTATCCATTATTTTATATATTATTTTAATCTTATATTTAATTAATCAATTTTATTAAATTCTTATTCAAATTATTTCTTAATAAAACTACTTGACAGTTTATCCAAAGTGATATATTCGATTAATCTAAGACTAGTTTTTAAATATTAAAGATCTTTCTTCTTTATTAATCAATCCTATCATTTATCTAAATATTTAAAAAGAAACAGAAAAGCTTGATCAAAAGGATTTTTATCAATCTTATTGTAAATCCTAATTTATCCTCTAAATGCTAAATTAAAGATAAAAGAAATAATTATACTAACTCTACGCCGCATATATTTCAAATAGTAATTTCGAATTACCTCTTTATTTATATTTTAAATGAAAAACATAAATAAATTATAAAAATGTGATAATTCTCGCTTAATAATATATGATAGATTGATTAATGTGAATAGTTGGATAGATGAATAAAATATTCATTTGATTCCGCATTAATTTAATAATGAATCGATTTCATCAAAATCTTTATCAAGATCATTTAATTCTTATTTAATATGGCAACTTAATTCTTATTATTTTAATTATTCTTTGGATATTATTTGTTCATCTTTTTAATATTAATCTAATTCTTATTGTATTTTTTATTTCAAATTCGCCGAAACTTATTGATTTAAATCGTTCTATTAATCTTCTTAGGTAGATTCTTGTTCATTAGAAATACTATCAAGTTCAGCTAATTAAGCTTTCCATTAAGTAAGTTTAAGCAAGATATCATCATCAAGTTTATTAAGATTAAGTTAATTTTATGGGTAATTTTCTAAATTTTCTAATCTTTAAGAACTTTCTTATAATTTTTAAGTTACTTCTTGAGTTTTTTATTCGCTTGCCATATATTTTGTAATTTTAAGGTATTCATTCATATATTCTTATCTAATCTTTTATAATTTCTTATTTAAATCTGCTTATTATTATAATAGTTCTTCTTATCGAGTATCTTCTTCTTCTTCATCTATTTCATATCCACTTTTATAGATGATTTTCTTTGATTGTTGATTTTCCATTAGTTATCTTTTAAGTTCAAGATTTTCATTTTTTTTCCACTCTCTCAAATCTTCAATAGCTGAATCAATTTCTTCCATTAATAGTTTATTTTAAGTAGAACGTTAAGATGATGCGCTCATAGTTCTTAATGTTTTTATGCAATTTGGATTGAACATATATTGCTAGTAATTTTAATAAATCAAATAAAATAATAAAATTATGGATGTCTTGGGGCAGGTCCTTTTTTCATAGTAACGTATCTATCAATATAGGATTCAAGTTCGTTTTTGATTTTTTTATCATTTGCTTTTTCTTCTGGCACATATTCTAATAGATTGGCAAATTTATTATCATCTTAGAATCGTTGTTTTGTTAAAATGAGTGCTTATTAGATCTTAAATGTATTCATCCTTAATAGATTAATAAAATGGAAGATATACTTTTCAAGAAAAAGATCATATTATTCATTTGCTTTTGTTGCTTCTTGAAAATAATTATCCTCTTTGCTTCTTGGCAATTATCTAATATGTTTAATAACCTAAGATATATATTAAATTTTGTACTTTTTATTGTTACTCAGGTATTATCTTTTTTGTACCAATTCTGTGACCAAAAATCATATCATTATTGGGCTAGTTAGTTTAACATTAATGTAGTTTCATTTTTTTATTTATTAAATTTGTTTTATGGACTAAGATTACATAATACTCATTTTAATTGGATTACTTACCATAGTTCTACTTACTATATTATACTTTATAGTCAGAAAAAAACAATAATAAATACGAAAGACTTAACTTGACAATTCAACTCACGTAGAAATTACTTAAATGGAATAAAAACCTTAAAAAAGTTATAAGAGAATGATTAAAAAACAATTAAAAATAAACATACCCAATAGCTCATTTGACCCTTGATCAATTTTTTATAATATTATAAATATATATTTAACGAATACATGTCTTTTACTTATCTACCATTTCATAATCTAGCATACTGTCCGAAGTAAGTCATAGAATTTGTACAAAATCCAAATCTCAATCTCTAAGATTTGAATCATATGATAGAATAATTAAGGATGCCCAAAAATCATTCAAAAGGGATTTAGAAAATGCAAATATTAGCTTCACGGTAAGAATAATTCATATAGGATGAAAATACAATGCAAAATTAGGAGGAAGAGATCCATTCTCCAAAACAACTCTTAAGTTCAATTCCATACTGAAAACTTAAATATATATTTTATAAAATATTTAGTCATAAAACTTTATATTAACTTCCTACCTTAACTTAAATTATTACTAAATCTTAAATCAACTTAAATTATCTATATTAATGTAAACAATTTCAAAAATTTGTTAATCAAAAAATCATTATTTATTCATCATTGATTAAGTTATCATTTTTAATCTATTTCTAATCGACTTTAAAAATCTATATTCTTAACTTAATTTCTATCAATTTGGTTTTTATAATATTAATAATATCAATTACATACATTACAAAGTTTCAATTTATACCTTAAAAATATCTAAATCTTCATCAAAATAAATTTCATTCAATTACATTATTTTTGCAATCAATATATTGAAACTCTTTTTATCTAAATGATGATATAAGTTTTAAATTAAAAGTCCAAAATCAATTCTCCTTATTTTTTATGGAAACTCATGTCAAATTTTAGAATTTCAATATTATTAATTTTCAAATATTATCAAATACTTTTTATTATCGATGAATGAATAAATAAAATGCTCTTTAAAAGTTTTCTATTAATATAATTAGATTTATTATTGAACAATTTCAGACTAACACAATTCAAATAAAAATTTCTACCCCAAGACTACAAATTAAGACATTTAACTAAAAAGAATAGATTTTCAGTTTTAGTTGTAAAATTGTAGTCATATCAACACCTTCTTTATTTTAATCTAAACAAAAGAGGACCATATTTATATTTTTTCTTAATTTAGAACTAAAAGTTGTTCCATTAATTATTAAATATAATCATAAATTGTACTACTGCAATTTGATTTAGAAATTTGGATCAAATATAGGAATCCCATTAATTGATTACTTTTAATCTTAATAGTTTTTATCAATTCTCTTTCTTTAAGATTTTGAGGCTGTTTTTTGAATTTTCTTCTCCTGGGACATAAATTCCTAAAGTCATGTAAATGCCTGATGTACTTTTACTAAATGAGGATGCTCAAATGCTTTTTAATTATTTGTTTCTACAGGCTTTAATTTTTTTATAATCCATTTAGGACCTGTTCTTTAGGTAATTTACTATAAATGAACACCGAATTGTTTTTCTAATACCTTATTTGCCCAACTTGATCCATAAGGATTTTTCTTTGTTTCTCTGTGTACTATAAACTAGATTATTACAGCTAAAGCCTACTTTTGTTTGAATTCTCTTTCTTTTCACTTTTATTTGAGATTTCTAATTTCTCTAGATGACTTGATTGCTTTTGACTTTCCAATTCATCATTTTCTACAAACTATAAGATTGTCAAGGGTTCACTTAGTTCAGCGACATATAATTAGCATTGGAAAAATAAACTTTCTCTTTGCTGTTTCATAATTAATAAATACTTAATATTAGTTAATTCATATTTCATTCCAAGATTAGGTTTAAAAATCTAACTAATCCAAAACTCTCATATATATTAATACATTTTAAAAATCATAATAACTAAATATTATTTCAATATCAAAAAATAGAACCAACTTGAGTAGATATTTACAAGATTTTTTATTATTATTTTGAAATCCTCAACATCTTTTAGTTATTATATTCTACTTTTTACTTGGGAAATTAATTTTTAGTTCATGCATAAGATTTGGATTGTACTAATAATTTTTAATACAGTTATTTGTATATTTCTTAATATTTCATACTTTAATCAAGTATTCATAAATTATTATTTGAAAATTTCAACACAATTTTATCTAGACATTCAATGTATTATTATATTATCTTTAGTAACTTTAGTTGATTTAATATTAATTAAAAATAGAAGTGAAAAGTAAACATATTATAATCCTGTAATTACTTTTTTAAAGATTTTCTTAATCAAAAATTTACCTTTAAAATTTTTACCCACATATAATATTAATGCGAGGGATTTAGATTTATAACTAACTTAAGGATCAATTGGTTCCAATAATATCGAGTAATATTTTACAGTTCCTTACATGATTCAATCCCTAAAATAGAACAATTATTGTTATGGTTTCATTTATGAGTATCTTCATCAAAAAATTAATTACTTACTTTTATTTAACTATTCTTCTAATTATTTTATGATTATAATAACTTCATAATTTCTAAATTTTCTTCTAGTTAACCTATATTGTTAATATAATTAAATAATTATTCAAAAATTTGTTTAAGATGCACCGAGATACCTTTAAATCAATTTGGTCTAATTTGGATTAAGCATTAGGAGATTCCTCATTTTCCTCTTATTATGCATCTTTTTAAAAAAGAAAAACTCCCAACAAATCCATTTCTTCGAAAAATGAATTATTATCATTAAATGCTACCAGAGTCAGATTAATCTATCCAAAGAACAAACGAGATAGATTTGTAGATCTACTCTTAGAAGCTAGAGGTTAAGATAATGAACTTGACAAAATAACTATTGAAAATATAGAACGACACTTTGGAGTTGATTTCATAAAATTAGAATCCATGCATTTGAAAATCAATTCAGCTAAAGTTATAGGATCTAATTTAAAAAATGATTAGAGATACTTAAATGTGTATTTAGGGAACAATTAATTTGGAGATGAAGGTTTCAAGATTCTAGCTACTAATCTTAACTACAATAGATGCATTATCCATTTAGACATCAGCAAATCAGTAACTAAAACACAAAACCATATAGTCTATTACACCCAAAGGATTTCGTGATGCCCTACCATATTTGTAACCAATTTATACTTTAGTATCCTTAAATTTGTCTGGTAATCGATTAAGTGTAGTTGGAAGCAAGGCTTTGTAAGAATTAGTTGATAAGCATGGCAATATTTAATTTCTGAATTTGTATTCTACATTTTCAGAAATTATAAAAGGGGAATTTGTAAGTTATAATTAAGGTTTCAATTCATTAAAAAAGACCAACGGCTAATGTAAATCCTTATCCTTAAACTTATAAGAGAATGAACTTAGAGATGCAGGAATTGAAGGAATTAATGATAATATAAGTCATTGGAATATTTAAGTTCTTAATTTAAGTGATTGCTAAATTACATCTCATGGATTGAGTAGATTAGTTGATAGAATAGTAAATCATAGTTTTCTAGAGTCTTTAATATTATCAAAGAATAATTTTGGTGTATCAGTTACTTGTTTATTTAAATTATTATCTTAAAATAATTGGTTATAAAAGTTGAATCTCAGTTATTGTTCAATAAATGAATTTGTATAAATAAGTGAAGGTTTAAAAGAGAATAAGGGATTAAGATATTTAGATCTTAGTGGAAATAGAATTGGAGAAAATGCTGTTTTATTAGGTTTGTATATGTAAAGATTAAGTCATATAAAACTGAATGATTGTGATTTAAGAGAAAATGTTGACGATATTTTAAAGAGATTGCATTATTCAAATCTGAAAAATTTAGAAATTAGTTAGAATAGGATTGAAGATTTGAAGGAGTTAAAGACTTTGTTGATGAAAAATAAAGAAATTGAAAAAATTTAGTATGGATTAAATATGATTAACTACAAATAACATTAAGAAATTTAAAGAATCTTCAATTTGAATATAAAATTTTAGTAAAATCAAATAATACCAAAATTTAAATAAGAATTGTCAAAATTAGGTTAGTATGAATAAGAAAGAATTATGATTTCAAGAAAAACGTAAGAGCTTAATGAAAAAAAAATTGAAAAGTAATAGGAACTCTTTGATTTATTGTAAAGATTAAATAAATTAAGAGTGGAATAATAATTATTGACTGAAGCGAAAGAAAAAGAAGTTAAAGAAAAATAAAATGAATTAATTTCTTTTAATTTATAATTTCAAAATTTAACTAAACAAGTATCTGAGTTAAATAATGATAAACAAGAATAGAAATATTTATTTATAAATACTATCAAAGAATAGAATTTATGCAAGCAGTTAATCGGTCCTAATGAAAAATTATAGGATAAGCTTGATTAATTATTAATGAGAAAATAATATATAATTAAGGAATTAGAACATAAATTGCACAAATAAAATATAATATATAATAGATAAGTCTAGGATTATGAAAGGTATAATAAATGATATTGAATATGTATAATTAACTAAGCCTTAATGATATAATAAGAAATAAGTTAAAATATTAAATTTAAATTCATAAATGAGACCATCATTCGGAAAAAAAGTAAAGTAGGACGATTCCGATAATAAATTTAGAGAGAAGATCTATCGGTCTATGTATCCATCTCCATGTTCATCATAGTAAAGATTTCAATTCGAAATTTTAGTGATCCCAATAAATGGCTATAAAATAATGACATCTCATGGTTATCTCATTCATTAGAGTAAGATATTGATAAAATCTTGTAAATTGCATTACCATAACCTATTAAACAATAAAATAATAGAAGAGCTAGTGCTAACGATATAAGAGAAGAGTTAGATGATAAAATAGGTAAATAGAAGAGAAACACATGGTATGTTGACAAGCAACATGAAGATTAACCAAAAAATAGCAAACTTAAAATAAATATGAGTTCAATTATTTGTGAATTTCCAATTTAAAAAGTTTCGCGGTAATCAATATCTGATTAACCAAAAACACCAAATGGTTAAAAATCATTTATGGAAGCTATTATCTAAAGATATTAACAACAAAATGATCAATAATAAGATGATTAATTTGAATAAGAGAAAAAATTTTTATTTTAAAGTGATAAAAAAGATTTAGGAATTGAACCCTAAATACAAGATGATGATGAAATTAATAATAATGGTTTGAATGAAGAATAATAAAGTACATCTCATTAAGAAGTTAATTAAAAAAAATAAAAGTAAAAAAAACCTAGAAAAGCGGGTAGAAAAAAGAAACCTTATGTATAAATGCCAAAAAGAAGTTTAAGATAAACCAAAAAATAAGAGAGAATATTACCAATACCTTAACCTGCATAAACTGAATTATATTAAGAAAAAACAAAATAAATTAGACCATCTTAAACTTTGGATTAACCTATATTTAATACAAAATAATGTTGGGCTAGGATGCCTTTTCGCAAAGAAGCTAAAAAGTATGATAAATACCAAACGTAAGAATTCAAAGATTTATTACGTTCATTACCTGGATGTTTTATTCATAAATGTGAAGGAGATCTAAGAATAGAGAAAATTAGACCAATGTAAAATGCATAAGGTAAATTTTTTTAATCTTTTGAAATGTGGATAAATCCATTGGTATTAATAGGTCCAATAAATATGAATGCTTCAGTTAAATTAGTAATTTAAATATTTAATTTTAGCATGTAAGATTTAAGAAAGGATATTCAGGCTAAGTTTTTTGTGATAGTACACTTTAAGAAACACTTCCTTAAAATTAAGTTGATGGTAAAACATTCTAAAAATAAAAATTAATACTTGCTAATAATTCTGATCATGTGATTAAATTAGTCTGTTGTTTAGTTAATATTACTATTCGAGGTCCTTAAAAAAGACGTAAATGAATAATTAGTATTATAATTATTATGTAGTTTTTTTGAATAAAATTTATTATTATTTTATATTACTTACAAATCTAATTAGATAATTTATTCGATCATTTTTCTTTAAATTTAAATACAATCAAATTTATTTAATCTTATTATTAGACTCAATTAATAAAATTATTTAATTAATGATTATAATTCTTTGAACTCAAAAATTAGGTTTCATTTTTATTTATTTATTTTCCTAAATTTTGAAGTGCATGAGTATAAGATTAGAACTTTTAAGATGGATAAACTTAAATTGTCCTTCAATGAAAGCAACAAGTATTGAAAGTCTTTCTGATGGAAAACATTTCTTATGTTTATTAAGAAAATACTTCCCTTAAATAAAACTTCCTTAATAAAAAAAAAATGTTTCCTTTGTTTAAAAAATTGAAACCTTAAAGCTTGTGGCTTTTTATTGTTAAAAATTAGATGCATCTATTAAAATTGACACACTAAAGATAGCTAATAAAGAATCCTCTGCTATTTTAAATTTAATTAAATTTTTAAAATCAATTCTAGATAAAACCCCTATTAAAATTTCATGTATTTAAGAAGAATGCTAAACTATTTTAAAATAAAAAGAAAAAAACAATCATTAAATTAGTGAAGAATTATTGGTTCCTTAAGTTTAATAAGTTAAGGATGATGAAACCTAAACCCTCGAGATTAAAGAAGATTTGAATCCATTACTTAATTTATAACATTAAGTTAAAAGACTAATGTCTCTAAAATTGCAGCATCCATTTTTACAATTAGAGCTACTTAGATTGTTAGAATTTGATTAAGAGATTGCTAATATGATGTAGCATTATTAATCAGCTGTCTAAAAAAGAAGTAAGAATTCAAAATATACTGATTTTCAATCAATTCATAGCAGCGAATTTTATCATAAAAGTTAAGCTAATTTATTAGATATAGATTATTCATTTGATTAGTAATAGGCTAGCAAAAAAAGTATAGATTTTGATAATCTATTTTAAATAAGTGATGATAAATATACCCTTTGATTTATCAGAATATATCAACTTAAAATTAAAAAATTCTATTTTAGAAATATAATCTTAATGAAGAAAAATAATGTAATAACAAAATTTACATTCAATTCTATTTATTTTCTGTTTTATTTTTTTACATCTTATCCATGTTTTAATCCTCAACCTTGAGAAACCTAAGTTATCTTTTCTTAATGTTGAGAATTTTTTATTTAGTGTTCTTCATTAGAAATTTAAATTTATGTTAATAATAAATTGGTATGTTTTTCGGTGACAGATTATTTATAAAGTTTTGAATATAATCTATTTCAAATTAAGATAGTTTTGGTTAGGAATAACTTAATTAAAATAATATAAAAATCATCTAATCTATATAAAAAAATGCTCATTTAAATATATTAAGTAAATTCTATCCGAATATGATAAACTATACATTATTAATAATCTAAATTAGGTTCATTTAAAATTGAAGTGATATTTTTATTATCATAACAATTTATTGACTATATTTTGATTCATTCCTTTTTAAGAAGATTATCAATATATCAAATTCTAATCATATATAAATTATTTACAATTTGAATTATCACATTAAATATTCTAATTAAATAATTTTTTTACTTAAATCTAGATTCTTCTTAAAATTAAATAGTCTATTTAAATTATTTTAAGATCCATGATAATTTTATTTATATATATATATATATATAAGTCAACTCCATATGCTTATATTAGAAAATTTAAAATAATAAATGAAAGAGTGAAGGAGAAATTGAAAATTTTAGGGATGTGATAGTGATTAAAGTTAGAAGAATGAATTAAAATTATATTTAGTAGAGTGAATTGATAATTGGATTTGGATTGATTAGGATAATATAATTAGTTGAAATATTATATATGATTACATTCATTAATTTAATAATATTAGCATAGCAGTCATATTATCACAACCATATCCAGTAGAAGTGTCAGCAGCTAAAGAAGTATCAAGTAGTTATTCCAAAATAATGGACGGTTCTTGTTTCTCAGCCACATGTGCGGAGATAAACTCCATCACTTTATAACTGTTTTAGGTTTCGAATACACCATCGCATCCCAAAAAGATAAAACTAAAAATAAATAAATTGAAATGAATACCGATCATCTTTATTTAGCTTAATTTTTCTAATTTCAGGTTCTGCTATAACCATTTGCTAATTAGGAGGTAATGGTTCTTGCTTGAATTCAAAATCACCGAAAGCTCTTGAAACGGATAAAGTACCATTCAATCGACCTTATTCGTCTACAAAACCTCCAGCATATCTAATTCGCGCTAATTCATTGCTCGGAAGGTGATCTTTAGTAAGTTCAATTGTTTCGTCATCTCTCATCAATAGACATCGAGAATCTCCTAAATTAGCAACATAAAGCATTTTATCTGCTATTAAAGCAACAACAGCTGTAGAACCTATAAATGTATCTTAAGGTTTGTAATAAATAATATACTTTTGATTTCATTATTTTTAATCATATCGTCTAGCTATAAAAATGTGTCATGTAATGATTAAATAAAATCCATTTTTTCAAATGTAGGTTAAGTAATCAGTACATTAACGAAATTTTCAGCTAGAAATTACGAAATCCCAGAACCACCATGTCCATCAAATACTGCAAATAGAGAAATATTTTCTATAAAGTTTGGTTTCATCAGATGAGCATCCTCCATTTACAATCGCCACCCTATAAATTAATACAATAGATATACCTTGCATGGCAGTAGTATAACATGATAAATGACCACTAAATTAATATTCATGGGATTTCTATGTATTAGGTTGGGATAAAAAAGATCCCATTTATATTATTAATAAATAATAATTAAATGACAACTAATCGAATTTGGTATTTGAGTTAAATGATATCAAGTAATATTTAATTTGATATCATCAATTTATGACCATTTATAATACGAAATATTAAATTTTAATAATTGTCACATTAATACACACTTGTATAAAATTCTTAATTTCTTGTATTATTTTCTTGTTTATGTAATTTAAATTTGAGTTAAGTTATAATAAACATTATTTCAAATAAAATTCGTTTTTTCAATTATAAAAACTTATTAATTTTTAAGTACAAATTACTAAATATTAATATAAAGCAGTAGATTTTTACCTATTTAAATTAAGATTGAGTTGGGTAATTATAAAATATGAGTTTTAATACCTATTCTGACAAAAATTTATAATTAATTATAATATCAATATATCATCATTTAACAATTGCTTATTTTTATAAATAAGGTTATAATTTGATTAATAAATTTGGTCTTCTTTTCACCATAGTTCTATCTGACCAAGATTAATTAGTTACAATTTTATCATGAACAGTTGGTGTTTTTTTTTGTATCAATTCATTTAATGGCTTATACATAAGAGATTAATGTTCTGAATTCTATGTGACTGCTTTATTCGATATATAAGATGTAATGATACTATGGGATTGTTTTTTAAGCATTTCTGATAAAAATCCCTTTTTTTTTGATTGGCTATTTTTAATGATTTTTTTCTATCAGTAAAGTTCACTCTTCTCTGATAGGCTCGTATTTAATCTAAAGCAGGAGAAAGTTCAACTTGATTATCAGCTTCTAGTTAGTTTTTAACTAAATATTCAGAAATTTATTTTTAGTAATTAATTAATTTTTCTTTTGAAACTAATACACTTTTTTTTGGCATTTGAAAGCAAGTATGTCTTCTCATAGCACTTTTTCTTAAAAGAATTAAAATAGCTATTTTTCTTTTTAATGATTCTTCAAGATTCAAAATTGGGCCCTGATGTTATTCTTCAGCTACTGTCTTAGCTCTAGTATGTCTCATTTTAATGAATGGAGCCAAAGGAAGCGTTTTACTACGAAGCTTCTTTGTTTTATTTTTTTGTAGTCTGCTAATAAATTCTTTTTTTATTAAAATATATACTATATTGCATTCTCAATCGGTTTAACTTTTTCTTTTTAGCTTTTTACGCATTTAAATAATGTTATTTTATTTTTGTTTTAGGTGCTTTATTATTTAGATGTTTTTATTTTTCACTCAATATCTCATAGTAACTCCACCTTCTTGAAATTTTTGGAATTGGAGCACTGCTTCTTCTTTGAGTACTTGTAATTGATTTTTCACTTTTGCCCAACGCATCATACATATTAGGTTTAGAAGGGAGTCTCTTTAAAGCATTTTTTTCAATTGGTGGTTTTAATAGCATAGGACTTTTAGATTGTTTGTTTTAAGATGCCGATAATAAAAGTGCATGTTGTTCAGTCTTGAAACTAATTGATCTAAATAATTTTTTAGGTTTTATTTTTTTTTCATTCCTATCATAAGGAGATTTTAGTAATAATTTTTGCTGTTTTACAAGCCTTTCCAATTGATTCGAAGTTATAAGATTGCCAAAGGCTAGATTTCGATGAATCATTTAATTTTATATTCAAGTTAAATCAATTAAATAAATAACATCAATCAATACTTGTGTATCAGACTGCTAAAATAATTTAATAATAAAATTATATTAATTATCTCATTCATCTTGATCATAATTTTAAGATGATTATTTTCAATGACTTATTCATTACCGAGCTTAAGGGTGTTAATATTCTTAATTAATAATTTAAATTAAAAAGAGTCATTTACTTATTTAATTTTAAAATTATAGAGTTTTAGAGATAATTGATTGTTTTATATTCAGAATTACATACATTAAAAAGTAATTTGCATTTACTATCATATCATTAAATTTAAGAGTCTATATTGGTAAAAAGATCAGAAATATTGAACTAATTTGTTTTACCTTTCATTTATACTTAATTCAAGTATTAACTAATAATTTTCAAATTAAGCTAGAGTAGACTTACTTTTGATTATTATTTTTAATATCATCATCTAAATGAGATTTTCACTTAATTTTAAAATGGGATTTAATTTCTTAGAGAAACTAGCTAATTAAACATAAGTTGTTCAACTTTGTAGATTTATCTTATTATGGATATTAATCTGTTTATTAAGTTTAGATAATTCATTATAAGTAAAGATCAAATGAATCATATTCTTGTACCTTAGAAATTTTATATTATTAAGTTCATAATAATATGTAAATATAAATTAAATTATTGGTTGAAGAGAAGAAAATAACTGAATTATGTAAATATTGTATACGTGTTATATTGTAAAATCATTTTTTGCCTTTGTTGGCTTTAGCAGCACCTTTTTAAGCTTTTTATTGAGCTTTGACTTCTGCCTTTTATGCTACTTTTTAAGCTGCAGCAGGTTTCTTCTTTTAAGCTTCAATTTACTTTTATTTTCTATCTTTAATTTCTCTAGCTGCTTATTCGGCTTATGCCTTTCTAGTTTCTAGAATTCATTAGAAATATGTATTACTATCATCTTCCTTTCTTCTTCTTCTAATTTCTTCCAATGAAATGCCAACAATAGCTCTTTAAACTTTAAGATTTCTAATTCTTCTCTTCTTAGCTCCTTCATCTGTCTTAATTTTCTTGTTTAATCTTCTCCAAGCTACAGTCCATTGAATTTCTTATGATTTAATCTGAATAATATTAATTGAAAAATACTTTTCTTGCACTAAAAGCTCTACTCTTTTAGTTCAAGTAGTAGAAGAGTCTGCCATCTTTGGCAACGAATCTTCTTCCATGTCCAGGATAGATTCTCCATTCACTAAAGGAGCACAAATCTGTTTTGATAACCATTATTTAAAAAATATTTAAATCTTAATTTTCATTCCATTACAGAGTGTTTCAATGTTTTATCTTCAGGATCTTCAATCTCTCCAGCCCATTTTTTTGTTTTTAATTTTCCTTATAATTCATTAATCACATCCTCTTTTTCTTATTAAGGTTCATTAAGCTTTTCTAATTAACCTAATTTTTCTTCAATTTCTTCTAATTTAGCTAGTTCTATCATCTATTTAACTTATTTCTCTTCATCTTATTCTACTGATTCTTCTTTATGTTCTATCTGCTCTGTTAATTACTCTATAAGTTCATTCTATTTAAGCAGAGCATTCAAATCATCAACTAAATCTAATTCTTCAATCTCATTGTCCTATAATCCAACATATGTTAGGCCAATATCTTCCCTCTCGAGAACATTAATAAACTCAAATATAGCTTTATCTGTTAGATGATTATTCCATAACTGTAATTTCTTCAAATACTTCAAACTAGGCCATAAAATTGTTGCAGCACTATCTGAAAATCCTGTATTTCCTAAATTAAGATCTTCGAGTGTTTTGTTTTTCTTCAAACAAATAGCCAACTACTTAATTGTTGCCAATTCCATTCCTATGTCATTCAAATATAAAATTTTTATTGTTTTATTCTTTTTTAATGCTTAGAAGAATGGCACTAATGATTTTGATGTCAATGGATTATTGCCAAAATGTATCACTGTCAAATTAGGAAGACAATTTGTAGCTAATAAAGTTGAGAAACATATTAATCCTATAAATATATATTTATATCTATTGTACCATAATCTGATATGTTATTAGCTGGCACTTATAATTATTAAAGACTCTTTAATTCTGGCAATGCATAACAAAGCTAAATGAAAGTTGAATCATCAATTTAACAAGAACTCATACTCAAAATCTTCAATTATTTAAAGCAACTTGAAATCTCTATTAAACCTTATATTCCAATCTAATGATAATGATTTTCAATTTTAATACTTCAGTAATTTCGTTATTTCCAATATAGATTTCCCTTATTTTATCATGCCATTGTAATCCTGTCAACATATCAATAAAACCTCTATCACTTATTGAATTTGCTCCAATGTGGAAAACTGCCAATTCTGATTAACATTCATGAAGATACAAAGCTATCTTAACTATTTAATTAGCTTTTTACAGTCAAAGCATCTAGATCATCCAATTTCTTTGCACTAACATCTAAAAACTTTCCACAGCTTCTCAACTCTTCCAACAACCATTTCTTTCTTTATTCAACCTTTTCTTCAAACTCCTTTTTAAATTATTCCTCATCTATTTCCTTATCATTTTGATCCATTTATAAATAATATATAATAATTTTGTAACTTATATCCTTCAATAATATTATCAACCTAAATTTTACACAATTTAACAAATATTTGATATTTAAACATAAAAATTGAACTCGAATTGAACAAATCAATTATATAAATGATAAGACATCATTTATTTTTAATAAACATAAATATATATATTATTTTAAAATGTAAGCCCATGAAGATATTTCCAAAGTTTATACTTTTGAAAAGACTTTAGGAGAGTATATTTTAGTTTTAAATTATTTAGAGGTGCTTTTGGAGTTGTAAAGAGAGCAAAGAAGAAATCAAATGGCGAAATGTATGCTGTAAAAATAATCAATAAGTATTTATTCAAGTGATTATTAATTAGAGACAATTTGTCAAATGAAGACTTATAAGCATTGTAAACGGAAGTTGAAATCTTAACTTAAGTATAATATTTGAACTTAAAATTAGATTGACCATCCAAATGTTGTTAAACTCTATGAAATTTATGAAGATGATACAAATTTTTACATGGTATTGGAGTTGATGACAGGTGGTGAAGTAATAATTTATAATTAAATAATCAGCTTTTTGAAAGAATAGTTGAAAAAGATCATTTTAGTGAAAAAGAAGCTGCTGCAACATTAAGGCCAATCATAGATGCTCTTTCTTATTGTCATAAGATGGGTATTGTTCATAGAGATCTTAAACCTGAAAATCTTCTATTTTCAAGCAGAGAACCAGGAGCATTATTAAAAGTTAGTGATTTTGGACTTGCTCGTTTTGTAGTAAATGATGAGGTAATGATGACTTAATGTGGTACTCCTGGTTATGTTGCTCCTGAAATTCTTTCTGGACATGGATATTCAGAAGCTATTGATTTTTGGTCAGTTGGTGTCATACTCTATATCATGTACATATATATATGATCTCTCATACAATAGGTTATGTGGATTTCCACCTTTTTATGATGAGGATAATGACAAACTATTTAAAATCATCAAAACAGGATAATTCTCATTTCCATCTCCTTATTGGGATAGTATAAGTAATGAAGGTAACAATTATTCACTTATTTTATTATAGCTAAAGATCTTATCAAAGGTCTTTTAACAGTTGATTCAACTAAAAGATATGGAACTGAAAAAATTTTAAAGCATCCTTGGTTGGTGAACAATACAGCAAAATCAATCCCAAACATATAAAATAAAATGAAGGAATTTTATGGAAGTGCAACAATGAAGGTAAATTCTTATAAATCTATATAAAATAGAAAATGGGTAACTTTGTTAAGTTAGCATAAAGATGGGGTAAATTATCATAGATTAAAAAGAAATGATTTAATAATAACATCAAAAATAATTATTGATAATTTTAAATATAAATTTTTTGAATGAGTTAGAATATTTGAAGCTTTTCAATTAAATAAATTTATATAAATCATTTTAGAAAATTAATTTTCTTAATTATCAGTGATTTAAACCCAAACATTAAAAGCATTTTTTTAATTCATTTACAATTCAATAAACAAATTTAATTAATTAAGTTAAAGAAATAATATTAAAGGCAATTTATTTAGATTAATTTTAATTTCAAAAAGTAAGCTATTATATAAATCAATTTATTTTTTACAAAAACAGCTGAAAGCAAAATTTGTCTTGTGATTATTCCCTTAAAAAATAATATTTCAACCGGATTTAAATTAAACAGAACCTAATTAATTATTTCATCAAATATATCTTATTATATAACTTCTATTTAAAATATTTTTTATTATATTGATATAATTCTTAATAATTTATTACATCCGAATATATTAGAATATTTTTATAAAGATTTAATTTATTTATTGTGAATTCCAACGGCATCTAATTATCTTTGCTTGATTGAAATTGATAACTATTAATTGTAAATGTCAGTTAACTAATTTTGAATTGGTTTGATCTTAAGTTTATTATTTTTTTTTCTTGAATTGAAATTTTATTTTCTACAAAGTCAGAATATCAAACTCATTTTAAATGCTAAAACATATAATAGTTCTAAATGTTCAAAATCATTTATCTGCCAAGTTTACATTATTGTACTAATAGTTCTGTCCTCTTCTTTTAAGCAGGTTGACACTGCTAGCACTTTAGCTGCCCAAAAAATCACAAACTAACCTATTAGTAAAACAAGATATTAACATTTTGGAAATAAAGATAATAATGTTATTCTAAATAATGTAAAAATTAGGATATAGAAAGAAGTCTTTTTAAAATCTTTTTTGTTTAATTATAATAATTAGATATTTCATAATTATTTTTTATATATTATCACAATTTAACTTTTTTCACAGACTCTGACCCATCTTAAATTTCATCTTCTTCATTTTTCATTTTCTTTTTTTATGAGTCTTACTAAACTTTAGGTTTTTCGACATATGTATTTTTGACAGGAGAACGACCCATAGAGTTATTTTCTTTTTCTTTATCAAGCACTTTAACTAAAGAAATAACTCTATTCTTTAATTCATTTTCACTCTTGCATTTAAATGCATGATCAAATCTGAACATTGGTTCTTTTCTTATGAGTTACTTAAGTGAGGTCCAATTTCCATAACCAACTTCATTTGTCATGTAGATAAGATATTTATCATTCTCTAAACTAAAGTATTTACTTTTGAATTTGTTATAAAGTTAAGGAGTGAAGACAAGTTCATATTTAGGTTAATGGAAATGCTTGCATTTTTCTTCAATTAATTTTTAACCATTAGTTTTCTATTCAATTAATTTTTATCCTCTTTCTATCTATTTAACAATTTTATCTTTTTCACTTAGACCATCGATTCTCTCCCAAAAAGCTTAGGAATATGCTTTGATTTGATCAAATGTTTTAGTTTTAACAAATTCTTAAATTTTGTCATAAGCATCTTTTCCATACTTTTCATTGGCAGTGATAAAATCAGTAAATTCTTATTTATTCCAATTTTTGAATCCAGTCTCAAGTAATTACTTTTATTCTTGTCTTTCTTCTTAAGTGAGTCCTCCAAAATCAACATTTTCTTCAATATCATTTCCTTTTTTTTGAGTTTTCTATAAAGCTAAATAATCTTCCTCTTTTTATAATAGATATTACAATCTATCTTTATTTTCGTATAAATGATGTTCTTATAATTTGATTTATTTTCCTTGTATCTTTTTAGAATTTCCTCCTAATCTTTTGTCTCTATTTCTAGTTTTATTTTCTTAGTAATATTGATTAGCCAATGCGTCTTCAAGCGCATCTTCATCTAGTTTATTTTATTTTTCTTCATTAAAAAAATCAAAAATATTAATTTATCCTAATCCAAGATCAAGCGATTGAATTTTATCTTTAAAATTTTCAAATTTCTTTTCTATTCTCTCATTCATTTATTATGTTAATTATTCACCTCTTTTCAACAATATATCAATGTCTTCATCTTTAATATCATCTCCATCTAGTTTAAATATTTATGAAGCACCATGAGCGGTTAACTCTTTTAGGTCTTCTTTTGACAATAGCTTTCCACTTTATTTTTATGACAAACGACCTTACTAGATCATAAGAGAATCCCAACGTAATTTAATTTATTATCTTTCAATAATTTTCTCTTCTATTGTATGTTCACAAGCCATTCTATAAACCATTACTCTATTCTTTTATCCAATTCTATGTGCCCTATCCATAGCTTACATATCCATTTAAGGATTGAAATCAGAATCATAAATAATAACAGTATCAGCAGTTGCCAAATTTATACCTAAACCTCCAGCTCTTGTAGATAGAAGGAAAATGAACTTTTTACTATCTGGTGAAGTGAATTCAGCGATTTGATCATCTCTTTATTATATTTCAGTTTCTCCATCTATTCTGCAATAATCATATTTTCTATAATTACAATAATCTTCTAAAATATTAAGCATCATTGTAAATTATGAGAAGATTAAGACCTGATGTGTACCATCACTTAATTTCTTGAGAAAGATGTCAAGTACTCTCATCTTACCAGCAACTTCAACTAAATGTTCTCCAAGTGGTGGTAATGATTTATCTTCAACCTCAGGAAATAAATAAGGATGAAGACAAATTTTACGAAGTTGCATTAATTTATTCATATAAAATCCTTTGTCATCTCCTTCATGAGGATTGTTATGTAAGAGGATGTTCTGATACATTTATTTCTAAAGATTTGTCATTTTTATGAAAAGGTGAATTTCTTATTTAGGTGGAAGGATTCTTTCAACTTCAGCTTTTGTTCTTCTGAGCATAAAGGGTCTAAGAATTTTTTAGAACTTTTGAACCATTTCAAGATTTCTTTATTCCAATTCCTCTTATTTAATAGTTTCATTTCCTTCTTTTAATTTAGCCTCTGTATTAACTTCAAACCATTTATCAAAAACTTCAGAAGAATCAAATAAATCTGGCAAAAGGTAATTCAACAAACTCCATAATTCATGAGGTGTGTTTTGTAATGGAGTACCAGTCAATAGTAATTTATAATTGGTTTTGATCTTACGCAGATTTTAACTAATGATGGCATCTTCATTTTTAATTTTATGAGCTTCATCAATAATTATATATTTGTATTAAAATCTTCTGATATGTTTTAAACAAATATTCACTCCTTCATAACTTGTTAAGCAAACATCAAATTTGCCAGGTTAGAAGTGATTATTAATTATGTTTTCTCTTTCTTCTTTGACAGCGATTAACTTGACTATTCTAGCACATGGCAACCATTTCTTAAATTCTCTGGTCCAATTACCCAAAGTTGATTTTGGAGCCACAATTAAATGGGGTCCGCTAAACTTTTTATATTCTTTTAGAAATGCAATAAATCCTATTGTTTAAATAGTTTTGCCCAACCCCATTTCATCTGCCAAAATACCATTGATTCCTTCTTCAAATAATGAAATCATCCAATTAACACCTGTCATTTAATACTGCTTTAATTATCCTCCTTTCAAAATTGTTGGTTGCTTATCAAGTACAGTTGGTGCAGCATCAAGATCTTCTTCTTCACTTGATTCATTTATGACTTGTCTATGTCTACCTCTCTATTGTGTCAGAGCTTTTTATTTGTATTCTTAAGTTCTCTTATGACGATGTAACAAGAACAAAGCATACTTCTCTGCATTTTCGAGGAGAGTATTTATCTTTGATTCGATATTATCAAATTTTATCTATTATTTAATTCATAAAAATCATATCAATACATTTGTATTCAGTTTGCTTGTCTACTTTATTGAACTCATGAATGTTTTTTTATCTTATTCTTATTTCTTTATTCTTTCTTCTTCCTCTTCTTTTATTTTTTATTCATCTTCACTTCCAATTTCCTCCTACATCACTTCGTCTTCATTTTCGCTTGAAATACTCATTAAATTAATTTATGATTTTAAGAGGCGTCAATTAACCATTTAATCATCAAAATTATTTGATCCTGAAAATAATGAAAAAATATAAAAAACTACTTAAACCCTTTCGATCTCTTGATCTCTTCACTAAACCTGTCTCCCTACTAATCAAAGATCGAGAGCGTCATAAAACCTATTGTGGTGCATTTCTCACCATTATAATAATATCTATGATGAGTGTCCTCTTATTTATGAATTTCATCAATTTAGATAATAATCCTCGTTCTTATCAATATTAGATCTATCATCAAGCATTAAACTACACTCAGCTCTTAAATTTTACTATTCAAATAAATGGAATAGATGAAAAAAACTTGAATATCAGTTCTTCAGATGGGCCACTTTAGTTGAGTTAGAATCTCTATCAATTTAGCGAACAAGTTAGTCTATATGAATCAGATCAAATAGTGTAATATGTTATCGTAGAGATATATCTCAAAAATGATAGCCAAGTACAATAATCAGTGAAAAGTCTTGACTTTTAGTTGTAAATACCAACATTTTATTATGACTTAAAAGATGTTAAAGATCCTATTAAAACTGGAATAGAGAAAATAGACACAACTCTAAGTCCAAATATCTAAAAAAGAATAGATATTTACATGAGTCCACTCTCAGTGATTTCAGATAGTGGTATGGTATTTAAATATGAGAATAAATAAACTGTGTTAGCATATCAACACCATTAAGAAACATATGATGTTGGGGACGATTTAAAATTATTGAAAATCAGAATAAGATTAAACAAAACTGAATTTATTCAATATCGATCCTACCCTAAACTTTAATAGATATTAGGAGAGGCTGGTGGTTTATGGAATGTTATTTTTACATTAGCTATGTTCTTGTAAATGCCATTTAGCAATTTATCCTATAGATTGTAAATAGTTAATTCTTTATTTAATTTTTCAAACGATGATGATGCTACAACTGACAACGAAAAGATTTAATTAGTCCATGATAAGGTAATAGAGAAAGGTTCAAGTCCTAAATAGATAGACAGGAAAATTCCATTATGTTAGAGTGAAGTGAATCTTCCTATAGCCCCAGTTTTAAAGAAATAGAAATCTTGGAGTCAGTTAAATTAATTGAATATTAAAAAACGATTGTATAGTATTTAACGAAAGAGTCAAATGATAACAGAAGCGGATACTGACAATCAGAAGGCTCACATAACAAATGAGATTTCAGCATCGATTAAACGATTTTTTAGGGTAGTAACTAAAAAGCTTAATTTGAATGTCTTAGAATATGTAACCTTTCAATTTCCAAGACGAAAGAATAATAATAATGTTAAATATTAGTAATTTGAATTTGCAGTTAATAGAATCCAAAAATCATTAGATATTCTATATATTATCAATAAATTACATGAAATAGACAAATTAAAATTTATACTTCTCAATAAAGCATAGATTAAGATGTTTGATTATTTGCCTAAACCATTTATAGGAGCAGATCCTTAGGATATTTCAGATGATAATTTCTGTTCACTTTTGAAGCCTGCAAAGACTCCTTATTAGAAGGCATTGGAGGCTTAGCAGGCTTTTAAGGAGATCATAACAAATTATGAGGATCCGATAAATCAGAAATTGATTAACAGCATGGATGAACCTATTATAGATTTAATGAAATTATAGTTGAATCAAGAAATTTAGATATTAGACACATCAGTGATTAATTAATTAGTACAAAGTGCAGAATACAAATTAGACACTGCAAGACAATGACAATACAGAGTGAATATATATTATATCTATCAATTTTGATTTCCAAGATTAATTTCTCCTTCTGCGTATTTCTAATTCATTTTACCTGTGATTAATTTTTCATATAATACTATTGCGATTCCTACAATAATATTTAGAATCAGGATTTGGATTTTAAAATCTGTTGGAAATTCCACTTCTAAATTAATAAATTCAATAAGATTTGGAAAGAATATAAGTATAATTTATCCAGCGATGCCCAAAGATATGATGACTAAATAATAGAAATTCTTATATATGGCTTCTCTGAAAGGAGGTCCTTGAGTATAAGCAATAGCTACAGCTAAGATTTCAGTACTGGATGTTATTAGCAGGATAGAATTTGTGTAATTGGGTTGCATATAATAGTCAGCATTAACTACTTGAATTTTACTCTGATAATAAAAATCTTGATGTTTCAACATTTGATGCATAATCATTTAAGCAAGAAAGGAAATGAATACAATGACACAAACAGAAGACAAAACTGGTAATGAAATCAAATTGCTAATTGGCCTATAATTTGCTAATTTATTATATGATTTAGTTAAATCCATTGTAAAAGCTAATGGGATAATTAACCATAAATCTTAATAAAGATATTGTACCTGTGTGAAATCTGTATCATAGAAATAACATTGCAAAACAGCAACAGATTAGATACAGGAGTATAGAGTCATAAATTTAAAACATTCCACACAAGTAACTAAACAAGCTCTCCCTTCTTATATTAAATTAATCATATTTGAAATATTGAATATTGTACTGGTAAATGGAGATGCTAATGAAGCATCTTCTAATGATAATGCTAATCCAACATCTGCTTATCTTAAAGCGCAAGTATCATTGGTTCCATCTCCACAAAATGCAATAAAGTTTAATTAATCCTATCTCAATAGAAGCATCAAGTCTCCTTTATTGTTTGGTTTCATTCTTGAATAAATGTATGTTTTTTTTAATAAATTCAATATCAATTATTGATTGTCTATTAAGGCAGCATATTGATATTGCAAATGTTCAAATACTTATCCAGTTATTGCTAATTGAAAGTGACAAGTTAATTTCATAATTTCATTTGTTTCTAAATTTTAGACCTAACTCGAATCTAAACTATAGCAACTTCTGTTTTCATCTACCTTATCCAATTTCTATTGCATAATCTCATTCCAAAATAATCCATCATCGTTTAAGAATCCCAAAAATATTCTACTATTCTAATCTAAGATATTGCATTATAATCCTATATTTATTGCAGTGTATGGATTATCTCCTGTCACCATTATAGATTTTATATTGCTTTACTTTAAATAAAGTATTGTAGATTGTGTTTCTGCCTTTAATTTATTCTCGAAAATTAAAAATCCTAAAAATAACATATTTTGCTCATAGATCTCTCTCTTATATAATTATTGCATATTTAAATGGCTAATATCCCTATAACAACAAGCAATTATTCTGAAACCTTAAGAACTATATCTTTATAACATATTATTATAATTTGCAGGCACATTAATACAAATACTTTTTATCTATTCAGGTGATCCTTTACAATATAAAATATTTTCGTTTGTTATAACTGACATTCTTTACAATTCTGCTTAAAAGTCATATCTCTTCAATACTCTCAATTCTTTTATTCCTTTTCTTGTTTTACTCTCTTCTAATAATTCCCATCCTGTTTCCTAAAACATACATAAATCGATTGGATCTCCCATTATCTCATTATTTATTATTGATAGTGAATGACAAATTCCCATACATTCATTAAATTATTCCGAAACATCTTTTATACCTAATAATTTGTTAAAACCCTAATCTTTCATTTCTCGACATCCTAATACATCAAGTCCCAATTCTGTTAAAGTGCCTGTTTTATCAAAAGCTACTAAATTAACTTTGCTGGCTACATTTATTTTATCTGGTTTTACACATTGAATTGATTTATCTTCCAATCTTTTCAATGCTAAACTAATACCAGCTCCTAAAGCAGTTGGTAAAGTTGCAGGCACTATTATTGTTACTATTTCTAAAGCATTAATTATGCTTTCTCCTAAGGCTACACCTTGGGCTCCACTAATTAAAATTGTTATATTTGCTTATATCAAACCTAATGTTGCGAGAACAAATAAATATCTTAATGAATCTCTATAAAAACTAAAGGTTTGAGTTCTATTGAATAATATTGATCTGGCCAAACTACCTTTTAATGTTTAGAATCCAGTTTAATATACTATTGCTTTAGCATGTTCTCCATTTGATGAATAACTTCTTAAACATGTAGTTCCACTAAAGAGCATTTTATTTTCATTTCCTTTTTATTAAAACAATTATTCATTCTTCTCTAAACTTGATTTATTGATTGGAACACTTTCACCAGTTAAAACAGCTTCATTCATTACACAATTTCCTTCAATCAGGATACAATCACAGCTAATTTTAGTATGTCCTTCAATTATTAATAAGTCTCCAGGTATCAATTCTTTAGATTAAATAGTAATTTAATTATTATTCCTTATGACTTTGACATCAACATTAAATCGAATCATTTTTTAAATTTTCTATAAATTTTGTCTTACATCTTTCAATTCAATAGAGATTTAAATGATAGTGATAGCCAAAATAAAAAGAGAATAATTTAAATAATCATCATAAGCCCATAAGGCTAAAGCACTAAGTTAAAAGATATTAAATGGTGTTAGTATTTCATCAAGTAACAGAAGTGGAATAGGTTTAATGGGGATTTCCATAATATTATCACCATAGACGGTTGTTAATTATGTTAAGCCTCTCATATTGCAAATTTTCTCTTATGTGTATTATGAAAACGAATTCTTCATCTAAATTAATGATTTTGTATATGTGTCAATGTAATAATCACTAAGTTCATAATTAAAGACTCGTGCATTTTTTGAGAAAGGATGATTCTAAGCAATCGAAACTTCGCATAGTTGATCATCTGCAATTGGTATTATGTTTTTGGTCTTTATCACTAAAACATGTGTCATTGTACCAAAATCACATTTTTCAAATCTTTTTACATGATTTAAGCTTACAATAGAAACAATCTCAAATTTATGAACCATCTTTGAAATAAGTACAATAATCCAAGCGTTAGAATTAGTAAAAGATAATAAATGATCTATTTGCATTTATTGATCCTATAATAGATTGCAGTTAGTTTATATTGATCATCATATTCACCTTGATATTCTAACATTGATTATCTAACAAATAAATAAATATTGCTTACCCAAAATCAATTTCTTCTCTTGCATTGGTCTCTTGTAATTCAATCATAAATATTAAATTAATGACTTTTTTTACAATTAAAACATAATAAAAAGATAATATATTTAAATCTAAAAGTATTATTTTTTATTTACTTTTAACATCATTAACTATTATATATGATTTAATTATATAAATATATTGAAAACAAGAAAGATTCTTTAGAATGCCAATTATTGATATTCCTTATTATTTATATGGATAATATCTTTTCAAGAGTCAGGATCATCTTTAGGAAAACCCTTCCATTTAAAATTATCAGCGTACTTCCTCTTTGAAGAATAACGAAAGTGTGGATATTGAATAATGTATCCATATCCATCTTATTAACAAAACTCTAATGCAGCTTCAAGACTGACAAACTTATAAACTTCTCTACTCTTTTAATCTCTTGAAAAAGTCCAACCACTCCAAGGCATTCTATGAATAGGTCCTCTTTCAAACTATACATTCCAATGATAACCTTATTTCATCGTTGGATCTTAGAACATAGATAAAATACTATTTACTTTAATGCATACGATTATCATCAATGATATAAACACGAGCAATTTTAGTCTCTGGAGCAGGTTGAGGATTCATATCATAATATCTATGATCAGATCTGTTATCTAGACGAGATGCTTAAAACTAATATTATGCATATTTTACATCTAAAGAATCCAAATTTACTTTTGCTTGCATCTACAGGAATTATTTAATTATAGACAGATATTCCATGTGCCAAGACTTCCTGATTCTAACTTTCAATCTCTTTTCGAATCACTATTAAAGAATTAAATGCCTTTTTGGCTATTTCTTGAATCCCGACAAATTGTCGAATTGACATTTATATTAAAATAATAATAATTTAACTCATCCAAGTCGATATTTGCTTATACTTTCTATTGTATCAGTATGTAATCTCTATACTTTCTTTGATGAAAATTTCTAAATCATCAATTATGAAGATTATAATTTTGTTTGCTTTTGTCTAATATTGCTTACTTAATTCATTAAAAAAGATCTCTAAGAGTTAAGTTTTGCTTTTGTAATTCCCATCTGATCAACTTTCAAAGGAGAGAGAGTTTTTAATTTATTCTCTTGTGTCCTTCCTTTTTGTAATGCAATTTGAGATAGAACTCTACGATGTATGAGTCTTTATTGACTGTTGAGATCATATATATCTCCTTATAAGGAACTATATGATCTATCAGGCGAATATTCGAATCGATCAGCTCCTCGTGGAAAATTATACTCTTATGGACGTTTGCTTTCAAATATTTATGTAAGTTTCTTAAGTCTCAGTCCCATAAAAATTAAATTAAAACTATATTTGTAATTTTATTAATCCTTTGTAAGATCAAAGAAAATAACATTACCTTAAACTAATATGAAGGATCAAATAATAATTAATATAGTAATTGATATATCAAATATAGGATTGATAAATGAGGCATCAAAAACTCTATATGGAATAAATTAAGAACAAAATCAAAAAATTTAATTAGATATATAAGAATGACGTTTAAAATTTAATGAATTCTATTAAATTTAAACCAAAATTTTCAGA
Organism: Paramecium sexaurelia; assembly: GCA_000733375.1. NCBI lineage: Eukaryota > Ciliophora > Oligohymenophorea > Peniculida > Parameciidae > Paramecium > Paramecium sexaurelia. The sequence continues at coordinate 191,556 of JPFM01000016.1, forward strand.
TATATTCAGAGTAATTGATTCAAAAGTTCTCATTTAATTGAATAAATTAATTAAGAAATTGATGTTAAGATTATATAACGATTCAATTCAATATTTAATAATAATAAATAATGATTTAATATAATAAAAATTAAAGAAATCAAAATAATACACTTCTCAAATTAGAGTATTATTACCAATAGGATAATAGAAAATTAAGAATAAAGAGATAAATGATTTTCTAAAATTTTTTAAACATTAATTAGCTAAAAATTATTGGAATACATTAAATTTGATCAAAATGAAAATTTAAGCGTATTCTCTATTGTCGTTAATTTTCACAAGATGATATTAATTTGATGTTGAATACTACTTAATATTATAAAAATTGTAATCAGGAGAAAAATTAGATAAATAAAAACTTAATTGATTAAAATCTTAAACAATACTTCCAATCCAAATCATAGATGTTGGTAACCTAAAAGTATGATGACTGAATGATTTAGAAATCAATAAAAGGATTTTCAAATTTAGGTACCATATAATTCACAAGTTTTGGAATTAGTTCTAAAAAAGATTAAAATAATCCACATCTATATTGAATTAAAAAAAAATACAATAATAAAGTTGAATAAATACCCCTTTCATTTTCAAAAGTGTATTCCAAATTTTAGAATTCCTTTTAATAACATACAATAATATTAAGATTGAAACTACTCTCTAATTTAGATATTGAAATTTAGTCTATTTAGAGAGTATTAAAAAGAATTTGAAAAAGATAACTTATATATACATCAATATATATAATAACGTTAAACTGCATCATAAAAGGATTTTGTATTACTTTTACATTGCTGATATATTTTTTCAGCAGTTGTAGTCTTAAGCAACTCTGCAAATCCTGAGATACCTGTTTCATAATCAATCATTAAATTAAATTTGATTGGAATCAGTTTATAAATTTCATCCAATGTAATAAATGCTGCCAATACTGGATTAAAAGAATTTTTATCTAATACATGTACTTACACTCCACCACATATTACATCTTTATGTTTAGAAAATGTTGGTGAGAAATAAACAGGTCTGAATATTACTGATGATAATTTTCTAGCATTTAAAGTTTTTGCTAATTATTCTGGTTCTTTTATTAATGGCGATCCAATTATTTCAAATGGATGACTAAATATATATTAAATTTACGTAGTTCCTCTTCCTTCGCTTAAATCAGTACCTTCAAAAATTCCAAAACCAGGGTACACAGTTGCTGTTTCTATAGTTGGCATATTAGGTGATGGAAGAATCTATTTCAATTAAATTATAATACCCATTAATATTAATTTGTAAGGTATGGTATAATCTTCAAATTAACAGGATTTGTAAGCCATTCATTATTAATAAAAGTTGCTAATTCTCCAACAGTTAATCCATATCTTTATGGTAATCCTAAATTGGATCCAAATTTGCGTCCAACTAAACCTGCATCCATTTCATTTCTACACCCTTCAATCTTTCTTCCTAAAGGATTTGGGACATCTATAACAATAAATTAAATTCCTGCTTTTTAAGCTGCTTCCATACAATACGTCATCGTCCAGATATATGTATAAAATCTTGTTCCTACATCTCTAATATAATAAACTAGAACATCAATATCATTTAGATCCTCTAATGTTGGAGCCTTTTTGCTACCATATAAGGAAATCACTTAACTTTATTATTAATTACAATATACATTCCAGTAACAGGGTCAATGTAATCTTTAATTTAAACTCCTGCTTATTATTCTCCTCTCAATCCATGTTCAGGTGAGAAAAATTTCTTTATATCTGAGTAGTTTGATATTTTATCGGTTACCATTACCAAATCATCATCCACTCCTGTTGGATTTGTTATTAATCCCAATCTTTTTCCTTTTGTTTCCATTAACATATTATTTAGTTATAAGGAAATGAACCCATATCCTAAAAGTGGTAATAAAAATATAAACATATAATATTAATCAATAAATTATTCATTGATTAAATGTTTTATTTGAGCAATTTTAAATTGGATAAGAAACCAATATACATTAAAAATTGAAGATTTATAAATTGTTAAAATATATACATTGTATAATTTTAATAAATAGAAGATTATATAATAAAGTTTTATTATATTTCATTATGTAAGAATCTTTATGTTAAATGTATTTATTTTCTATTTCCTTATAATAAATTTCTAAAATCTTACTAAATTTAATTTGTACATTTTTCATCATAAAGAAAATAATGATTTTAATCTTGATAATGACAAAAGAGATAACATTTAAGATAATTACTAAAATAAATGTCACAAAAAATGAAATTTGCTTTATTTATTTTATAATAACATGTGTTTGTTCATTTTTAATTCTAATATTTACTTTATAGATATATAGATTAATATTTCATAATTAATTTGAAAATTATATCTACATAGCTAAAAAAACTTTAAACCTTAATATTAATAGAATGAATTGGTCTATATATTTCAGTTCAAAATGGAAATGATTTTTAATTTAAATACAAAAACATCTAGAAATATTCAGAAGATATCTAACATAAATGAATAATGAAATCCGAAAAGGGATTAAAATGTTAAGAAGTTATTAAGAGCTTATAACGAATGTCTAATATATTAATTTTCTCTATCATCTAAATAACTTGATTATCAAATTAAAAAACTTAAAAGAATGAAATATTTTATTAATTAAACTTTCCAAAACTTAATTGAAAAAATAAAAAAATATATTTAAGGAACTGAATATTATGTATTTCCTTAAACTTTAAAATAATTATTTTATAGAAAATTATATTATTATATTTATATTATCATATACAATTAATAATAATAGATGATATCTCTATGGAATGATTTAGAGACTAATAATTATTACTTAATCAATAATGAAACTGGTGAAAAATAAAAAGTTTACAAAACTGCAGATTTTATTAAGGAGTTTGATGCTTCTTTGACTGGATCTGTTGGTTACAAAGACAGAATAAAATTAGCTAAAAAACCAAGTTATATGCCTTTAAAAGCTAGATCTCTACAAAAGAAATTTGTTTGCTACACTCCTTCAATCAATAAATTAGTTTGGTATTCTTAATTGCCTAGACCGACAAAATTACCTAATTTGGAACATTTTAAAACTGAAAAGAAGTAAAAATCAATACACAAAGGACAAGAATAGAAATCTTTATTGTAAGCTTAAAGTTATTAATCTTTACCTAATATTCCACAATCTACAGTTGCATCTTAATATTAAAGTTTACTAGATCCACAATAAGCAAGATCAATTTCAACAATTTAACATTATGATCTTAATGATTAAGATCATTTTAAAGAAATGAGTCATTTATTTGAATCAAAATCATATGATTATAAAAGCTTCAATCTTCCTCCGAAAGAAAATTTAAATTGTAAATCAATTAAAGAGTTTGAATAGATTTTAAAGGAAGAAAAATAATAGTTAGAGATGTTCAAAGTAATGAATTTTGTTTAAAGAAAATAGTTACCTGAATAAAAGCCATCATTAGTGAATACAAAAGGAAGATTTCCAGGATAATTGAAAACAGCAAAAGAATTCATATCTGAAGATAAATCTATTGCAAAATTATGTTAGACCAAATAATAATATTTTTAGTATATCCTGATCTTTTTAAGGAGAAAATTATCGATCAAAAGCAAGAAGAGTTGAGGAGAAAAATTAATAAGTTAAAAGAATAAGAAATGCTTCAAAGAAATCTCAAAAATAAGGCATGAATAACATATTATACAATTTTACATTATTAATCTATACTTAAATTTCTCATTAAACATATCATTTTAACATTTTTAAAGTAATACTAAAATAAATATCAACAATTTTAAATATCCTTGAATGATTAAATATATGCTTTGATATATATAATTAATCATTCTTAATATTATAATCTATATTTTTAGACATATGAATTATTGTAATAAATTAGAGATTTATTTATTAGTAGAAAATTTAGTAATTTCTCTACACAAAAGAAGTATTCAATAATAACAATTGAAAACCTAGAATATATATTATAAGAATGATTTTGTGAATGTTTTTATTATTAGAATTAAATCAAATTATATATTTATAAAATGTAATTCGTTTTAATATTATTATTTACAGCATCATTTGCAAGAAATGAATGCGAATTTGATAATAAAGAGAGAGTAAAGTTGAGTGGGATGTCAAAATAACAAGAAGATGAGCTGCTTGAATTACATAATGAACATAGAAACCTAGTTGCCATTGGTAAAATGAGAAATTGGTAAAATTAATTTTCCACTGCCTCGAATATGAATTTTATTAAATGGGATAATCATTTAGCAAAAAATGCTTAAGATTGTGCTGATAGATGTCCTTCTAATTTTAAACTTGATTGTTCTTTCCCTATACATTAAGGATATTTAGCATTTAAAGGAGATGTTGAAGAAAGTGAAGAAGGATGGATTACTAAAAGAATATTTAGAAAAATGATTTCATTTGAAAATTTTGCGAGATAAATTGAATTAGCATCAATTTAATTTTTTGGTTGTGGAAGAACATAAGTGAATAGAAAGAATTAAAAGAACTAAGAAATTGTTGTTTGTTTATACAACAAAGTACTTCTTATTTATACTAATAGTAACCACATTATAATGGAGAAGTATATAAATATGGTGTTCCAGGTTAAGATTGTTTATATGGTCGAAAAACTGAATTTTTGGGTTTGTGTAAATAGAGTCTTACTGATATAGAAGCCTTAAAATTTAGACATTAAAGACATCAAGATGCATATAAATATCATCATAAAGAAGAGAGACATCATGTTCATCACAATCATCATCGTAAAGATGATGGATTTCACACAAGGGCTGATTGATAAAATTAATAATAATTTTAATTAATATCATTTATGCCGAACGAATATATTTTACAACAAACATCACATCCTGAAAAAAGAAATACATTTCTAAAACATTAATTGGTAATTGGTATGAAGAAAGATGTGAACCAAAATCAAAATACTCAACCTTTTATTAAGAATAAAAATTCGAGAAAAATTAATATAATGTTAGTAAACTTACACAAGTATTATTTATATTAATATTAGTAATCATTTATGAAGTGTTCATAAAATTGGTTAAATTTCTAAAAAAATTAAACAAATCATTTTTAAACAACTAATTAGTAATCAAATCAGTTATTAATTTTCTAGATAAGAATTCAAGAATCCTAAAGATCAATAGCGTACTTCTGAAATCAAGAAATTTATAATTAAAAAAGGTGTTTTTGAAAAGAATCCATAATAAATGTCAGATTATAGAAGTAAATGGACTTCAGCACCTCATTTTTTCGATAGAACTTATCTTGGGCAATAAAAATGATAAATTTATATTATTATTAAAAGATCTTTAAGTTGCTTATTTAATTATTGTATAATAACATATCAATTAATTGATACTAGTGTCAATAAGTATTGTAATTATTGAAATTTACGATATATTATTATTATAAATAAATTTCAAAGTGATCTAATAATTAACAAGATAACTTTATATTTAAGTTTATTTTCGATTTCTAAAAAAATGCATTAAAAATATGGATTCAGATATTGTTAGTATCAATTATCTTAAAAATGAGATGTTCTATGTTACTTTGAGAAATGGAAATTAGAAATAGGTTGGATATTAAGATTTATTAAAAGAGAATCCTAAGTTATTGGCAAAATTTTTAGAGAAAAAGGTTTTGTTTCATTAAGTTGAAAATATAACACATGATTGACGTGTATTAATATAAATAATAAATTATTCTTTATGTACTTTCTAGATGACTCTAAAAGTAAATCATCAATCGTGATATTAGAAACACAGGAATTGGAATGGGTTTTCTCACTGTCAGTCTCTTGCTTTTTATATTAGGGATTATGTTTTTCCTTGACAGAGCTTTATTAGTGATGGGAAATTTATCATTTTTAATTGGACTTTGCTTATTAATAGGAGTTAAAAGTACTTTTTCATTCTTTTTGAAGAAAGGTAATCTAGAGAGTTATATATAATAGGCAAAATTAAGGGTAGCATTTTCTTTTTTTTGGGATTCTTTGTCATCATTTTTTTTAGATTATCAATCATAGGTTTTCCATTATAAATTTATGGTTTGTTCCAGATGTTTAAGTCATTCCTTCCATTCCTATATGATAGTGCAACAAAACTACCAATTATAGGTAGATATCTAAGTAAAATAAATTTTAAATTTGAAGGAAATCCTTAATTAAAAAAAATGGTTGATGAAGTGTCAGCCAAAGGTCCATCAGTATGAAATAAATAAAATTTATATTATGTTGACTGATATAAAAAAATTATACAACTATAACATTTAAAATTTGATTAAAAAATTCCATTTCAATCTTAAAAAACATAATTATTTATTAGATATAGAAATTTTATAACATATAGATGATCTATTTAAATCTATTATTGTATTTATGTTTTTTTGTGCTAATACTAACATTTATATTAACTCTATTTATTTATTAAATAACTAAAAGTTACATAATTCAGTACTATTAAAATATTTCAATGATAATAAATTTAGAATCAAATTTTGGTTGATCTCTAAACCGAGATAGAGTATAAATTAAGGTTTTTTTATTCTCTTGAAAATCACTTATATAGATAAAAATACTTAAAAAAATTACAAATCTGTATAAACAAAAGGAAAAACAATCAAACTAAATAATTTTATTTATTTATGATTAAATTTGTTTCAGAAGAAATAAAATATTAATTCAATTCAAAAGATAAATCAATTCTTTAACCTTTTCTAATTGACACTGCAAACCTTCAACAGTGATCCACTATGATAGATATTCTGTAAATTGGAGATCTTAACAAGTTTGGCAAAAGCATTAATTTTTTTTTACATTTAAATCTTGTTTTGATGTTTTTGATCTAGTTTTCTATTTCTTGTATTTTATGCAATTCTTTTTAATTTTCTTAACTTATATTTTTGGATCTGATATTTGATAGGTTAGAGTGCAAATATTTTAGAGTTGTTTACAAATAATATTTAATAAAGTACATGTATTGTCATTACTTGAATCTTGAAGTATGTATTCTTTTAGGCATTCATTGTTTAATGTCATAGAAAAGCTAAAAATATAGTTATATGAAATTAAGATTTGATAATTATATTAATTATAGTTTCTATACGTATATTATCTATTTTATATTCTTTTTCACTAATTTATCAAAAATATTTTGATTTTAAAGGGGATACTAATTATTTAATTTTGGTTTGTTAAAATGATTTCATATCAACTTAATGAATCTTAATCAAAGTATAATAATATGTATTTTTAACACATTTTACTACTTTTATTTATATATATAATAATATTTTCATCTATTTTTTGAAGTGATATTAGATAAGTTTTGAGAAAATATTTGATTATTGTAAGCAAACAAAGCAGCTTATAACTATAAAATCTTGTTCCAATTAATAAATAATGAAAAATAATTAGAAAAGATAGGAAATTATCAGAAAAAGAATATGAAAGCTTGAGAAAAAAGGATCACTTTAAAAAAAAAGATGGAAAGGTATCATTTATTATTTATTGTTTATCTATTCTAATTTCAAAAGATTTTGAGTAAAAGTGATTCTAAGAGTAGAATTCAACATATATCTATTTATTATATTTCATTACTTATTTCAAAGTAATACAATAAAATGAAATATAAAAATGAAAAAGAATAAATAAATATATGTTTTAATTATTCATCAATTTGCAACAGTTTGAACTCTTTACTTTTTGATTTTTCCACCTTTCAATTTTTTAAAGCCATAACGCTCTCTAATATTCATTATTATAAGATTACAGCATTTTACTCCAATTGTTATCAAGTGCATCAGGCTGCACTAACTTTTTAATTTCATTATTATTATCTAAAATTCTTTGATAATCTATTAGATAAAGAAATTAATTACTTAATTTTCCATATTTTTATTATTGATATAATAAGTATTCGATTTCTTTATCTATTTTTTATTCATCATAAGGTTCCTCTTTTTGAAGTTTCTTCACTATAAACCTATTTCAAATACCATGTTCTCTTTCTTTTAAATTTCAATCTATGCAAATATACTTCTTTAATAAGCCTTATCTCTACTTATGGTTCTCTAAAAGTCAGGTGTATTATCATTTCTTTTAAGTTGTTGGAAATCATAAAAATCTTTGTGGCAAATTGATGATGGTGATTTTGATAATTATGAACTTTTATTAAATTCAATAGATTGACCTGGTTCAGTAATTAAAAATTAATCTGAATAGACTCCAGGCCCAGGATTTCGAGTCTATTACTCAAAAAATTATATTATACATCTCTATAAAAATATTCTCTTCTTGGTGTTAAAAAGGCTCTGGTTAATTGTGTTTTTGGAATATACTATTTTTTATATTCTCTAAATTATTTAATGAAACCTTAATCTGCTTATAAATTTATTTTAAAATTTCTAAGCCTCTACCTTAAAGAAACTGCTTAATCATTTGGTGTTATATCTTTTTTTTTTAGACCTAGTAAATAAGTAGTACTCCACAAATAGGCATGATTTTTTTGTGTTTCAGCCTCATTTCTCTTAGAATGTAAAACTACTTGTTAACTTTTTAGAAAATTAAATTTTGTTGAAGTCTCTTTACTTTGTGCTCTTTAAATTAATTTACCTATTGAATTTCTTTCATTCTAAAAAGGTTTGAAATTATTTCTATGATCACCCTTGCTTATAAACGATTACATTTCCTATTCAAAATCTAACTAACTAGCAATTGGAGACATATTGCCTTCCAAATATTATTCCAATCCACCTGACTCGATTGAACTTCGTTTTATTTACATTATTTAAACAAAAAATAAATTATATCCTTATCATACATCAACTAAATCCATTACTCATTGTTAAATTTTAAAAACAAATAGTGTAAAATACAAACTAAATAAGATGCCTTCAAGAATAATAATCCTTATAAAGTTTTGAAAGAAACTTACAAATAAAATCAAATCAATCGATTGTTTGTTATTTAGAGTAAAATATTGTAAATGCAGAGAGAACTGGACGACACACTAAGATCTATTTCTAGAACTCATATTAAAAAATACTTATCATTCAAGATAATATATTTAAGCTACATTTAAGTTATTTAATTTATATTACTCGAATTCACTTTTTCAAATAAATTCTATGATGTAACTAAACACAAAATATAGACGAATTTGAGCATATCAAATGCTTAATAATAAATATGCACTCATTTATAGACTAACTAATCAAAGTAGTCATCACTTTATTAAATTATAACCATTTATTGAAATGTCGTTTATTAAAGAAGAGATAATATTGATGATCTCTTCGGTATTAATAAGAAATTAATAAAATAGATTCTCAATGAATTATAGTATTAAATTAGTCAGAAAAACTTAAAAGTCACGAAGGCAATTTATAAACATTTAACATAAAATAGAATATCTCTCAATAATTTTTGAAAATACATTAAAAACTCACATTCCTGATTTCTGTTGTAGTTTCTTCTTCATGATTTAATATTAAGTTAGATAAATTAATAGTTAATATTTGAAAAATTGGCTAATTGCTGATTTCTATTGATAAACATAATATTTTCTTAGTTGTTTTCTAATTTAATATGAAGTATCTTATAATTTAGTAGAATCCAAAGTTATTCTTAATATTTCTTGAATTGAATTTTTGAAAAAATAGACATTTATTACAAAATTAGAAGAAAGAAAGAATTGGTATAATACTTTATAAGTAGATTTATTGTTGATTTCATTGTTAATAATTAAATAAAAATTTATAAATTAACTTAAAAGAATAATGTGATAACTATTAATATTAAGATTAAATTTAAATTATCTGTATGTATTTAAATTATACAAATTATAAATTTATAATTGTTTGTTAGACATTTACATCGATATTTATGCAATATATACTCTTTTGTTTAGCTTAGATTTAAGTGAAAAATTTTATTGAATAAATTATTAGATAATTTAATTGATAACGCAATTTAACTTTAAAGAAATTAACCTATAAAGTTAAAGTTAAAAAATAAATGTCATCTTTTTAATGTTATATAATGATTTGAATAAATCGTCCTTATTTAGTGTTTGCTAACTTTATAGTCCTTCAAATGGAAGTTAATAAAATTATTGGTATCATATTAATTACAATAAATCGAATAATGAAAACAGGCTCCATTCTCTTAACTGATAATTAACAATCTCAAATACAGTTCTCGAATAGATAAAATAGAAATCTCTTTATATCTGATTTTAATTTTGAAGTGAGTCCTTCCAAAACATCAAGAAAATCAATCTCTCCAAGAAAGTAATGGATCAAAGTGTCTACAGCCACCGAAAGTCTGCAGCTTATTAGGATGCCCAACTTGCTCTAATTATAAAATTATAACTCTCTTAAGAAAATATTCAAAAGGTGCGTAGTTGTTATAAGAGCATGCTTAAGATTACAAAAATTATAACAAAAAATAGAAAAGAAACCAATTAAAGCATTGAAGTCACCTATAAAAGGAAAAGAATCATTAAGAGACACAGTTTTGAACGAAATTGTGTTTAAATGGTGTAAGGCTATATGTAAAAAATCGTTATCTTCTATAAAAATGCCTGTGTTTGATTATTTAAAAAATCCTAATTTCATTACAAAAGCAGATACATCTAAGATGTAGTTGATTAATGCAATTAAATTTTTAGTTGAAAGTCTTGCTTATTATACCCATCCTCATTATATTCACTATGATTTAAAAGGTTTCTTATGTTCTTAATTGTATAAGGATTATAAATTATATTATACTCAATATGTTTCAGAAAGAACCCATTACAAAGTAGCCATATTGGATGAACTATAAGAAAAAGAAGCAGCTCTTATTGCTATGGAAATAATAATATTTAATATTGCAGAAGCTATAATTTAAGATCAGTTGTCTTGCAATTTCACTAAGTTAATTTTAATTAGCGTTCTTTAATTATTATTTAAACAATGTTTTGATGAAATGAATTGTTTTATATGCAATTATGAATGCATATAAGGAGATATTAAAATCACTAATCAGAAACCATATCTTACATTTAAGACTCAACATTCTGGTTCTTTTAATTTAATAGATGGTCTTTATAATGACGAATAAATTGTAAACCTTTTGTAGTTTAATACAACATAATAAGGGAAAATTTAAGAATATTTTAAACTTGCAGTCAAACACCTAGAAAAATAAATCGTATGATTAAAGTACATTGTTCATGCCAAATATATAAATTTAAATCCTATCATTTTATTTAATAATATAATTAAAACTTATTAAATATTTCAAAGTTAAACGCAAAAATGATTTTTCCGCTCTGCAAATAAATCATTTGGTAAAGCTTTTTCTATCAAGAATGAAAAACAAATAAATTTGATTTTTCTGTTTATCATACCAATAAATTATTGAAAAGATCGTAAAAATTTAATATCTGACTGAAATAATACCTTTAAAGTAAGAGATGATACATTTTAGTTTTCAATTAACTCAATATTGTTACTAAATCTGCTTTAAAACAAATAAAATCAAAAGAAAGAAAAATATAATAACTCTTTAATAACAATATAAAATAATTTAAATGTTAGAATAATGTAGCATAATATTAAAAATCAAAATAGTTAAGATTTCTAAAATAATAACAGAGAAAGAAATTTTTGTAATATTTTAGATTAATATATCTATTGAAAATCAATAATAATAAGAAATTGATTAAGTAGGTAAAAAGAGTAAAAAGCTAACATAAAGTAAGAGTTTGTTACTAAATTCAATAGATTAATAATTATTAATTCTATTATAAAATTAGAACATAACTAAAAAACAAAGCTCCAAGAGTTTAAAATTTAAATTAATTAAAATTCTTCAATAAAAGATTTATTTATTAATTTGGAATTAAAAGACCTTGAACACAATAAAATAATTGTTAATAAATACTTTAAATAATTAGATTCCACCTTCAGAATAAGATAATCCATCATAAAAATTCTTAAAAATCATCTATTGAAAATTCAAAGTTTCACTTATTATAATCATTTAACAACTTGAAATTTACAAATTGCTTGAAAAATCAGTCTATTTCATAATCAAAATTACACAATCTAGTCTACTTTTTTACGATACATATTTTAATACTCTTCTTATAAATTAAAGGAAAAAGAATAGGATAGTTTAGTATTTATAAATCTCATCTATAATATCTAATATTTTTAGGAAAATCTTTTTCTAAGTTGTGAAATATCTATTATTATTGTTAATCCGTTTCCATATAATTTTGAATTATTTAATATCTAAAAATATTATCATAAATCAGTAGTACTTTTTTTGGGCTATACAAGATTTAATATGATGAATTCCATTTATAAGGAGTATTTGAGAAGTATAAGTTATAAAAAGTAGGTGATTTAAAAATGATTTATAAATTTCTGAATTGAGTTTAATTTGCGATTTCTCTCATAAATTTTCAAATTTAATAGTAATTATAAAAGATTTATTTGAAGGAAAATAGAGAATCAATTTCAAAATCTAATCAATAAAATTTGAGTTATTTTTAATAAAAAAGGATTATGTGAAAACTTAAATATATATCATATAATGAATTTATTAGTTAAGAAATAGACTTACATATTGTATCCTAGATTGAAAGAATTTAATATTTAATAATATTAGATATTATAAGGAAATGAATTTATAACCTTTTTTAATTTTATATATAAAAAATATAAAAGCTAAATGGATGTAGAATAAGTTGAACTTAACATTGCGCCCTAATTATCAGATCAAAATTAAGGGAATGAATAAATCTAAGGTTCTTAGTATGCACTTAATACTGTGATGTAGGAGGCTCGACAATCTTATTAATTAAGGAAAGGAAAAATTTAATTACAAACTTTAAAAAGATTGACGCAGATAATTTTTATTTACAGAATAGTTTATATTCTTCTTTGTTTAATACCTTTTTTTAATTGCCCATTTGAGTGCGATAACACTTTATTAAATATTTTATTACTTATTTGTATTGGATTAGAATTGTAAAACAATATATTATTGATTTAGCTTAAAGATTTTAGAAACAGCATATTAGTTGAGGAAGCTTACATTCTATTTATGTCTTTTTTACTTAAATGATTCTTAAACAGTTATCCCATTTTCACTGAATGACTTTTAAACTATATTTACATTAAGATATGCAATAGATAAACTCCACAAAAATGCATTCTATTTTAGAATCATCATCAATATGTATATACTTTTGGTATTTTCAGTATTTGGGTGATTTATTACATAGTATATGTTTCCTTCTTTTTTATCAAAGCTGATGATTATACAAGTATTAAAAGTTAATATTTTAGGTAAATAAAATATAATTATATGCTTAATGTTAATAATAATATCTTTGGATTCAGCTTTTTTTATATTTCCATATATATTCCATTGCATTGGATGGATCTGCATAAAATCTTATATTGCCATTAAGAAGTTAACATCTAAAAATAATGTAACTATCTTATATATAGTTAGAAACTTATAAGATCATTAAAAAAAGAGAAATACGTTGATGGACAATAATTGACAGATGAAAATATTTGTATAATTTGTTGGGATTCATTCAAAAAGGGTGAATATTACTCCAGATTAATATGCAATAAAAATCATATTTTTCACACTGAATGTATAAAAGTTTGGATGAAAACGAATATAACTTGTCCAGTTTGTAGATCCTAGTTAGTTTGAATAATATATATATATTTTTAATAACTTTATAAATTTATTTGAACGTCGATTTAATTAGAATTACAGTCTATTTAACAAACAAAATATTCTAGAAAGTTTCTAATCTCATTTATTAATTAAAGAAATTCATATTTCTTTCTTTTTTTAATTTTTGTTTAACTTAAATATATTTCAAAGTATCAATGTATATATATAATTTATATTATTTATCTTAGAGATTTAAATGTTAAAAATCTTTCACTATATAATAATTATATTTATACATATTCTTAAAAATAGTTTTGGAATTAAGATTAATTTACAAAAAATTATTAATTAAATAACTATTATCAGAAATTTTATTCTTCAATACTACCCTGCTTTATAGTTTTTGAATTTGTATTAAAAATATTTGCAATTAAATTAACTAATTAATTAAAAAATAAATATATTATTTTAGTAAGTTGTCATTTGAAACAATAAACGTAGCTTTTATCAGTTGATTCTTCTTCAAAAGAGAGTTCCCCATCAGATTCTTGTGTTTCTGGATTAAAATCACAATAATCACCATTATTCTTTTGATTTTTGACTAATCTATGATTCAAATCAATCATTTATTCATTTAAAGATTCATTAATTGTTTCAAGTGATAATTATGCAGATTTAGTTTCTACGTTTTATATTTAAATTTATATTTAATTGTCTTTCTATCCACTGTTTTTCTTAAATCCATTTATAATTGGAATCTACATATTTTATAATAATTATTATACCCAATCAAATTCCAAATTTTTACATCCTTTAAAAACAGATTTTAAATTATCATAATTTATTGGTAATTCAATAGGATTTAAAAACTTAATTTTATTAGCAAAATCAGTAAAGCAAGAAGGATAGTTTTTTAAAACTTTCTCTGGTAAAAATGAATGTTTAACTGAAAAATACCATTATAATTTTTCTGCTCGAGTTTTAAACTTTTTGGGCAAATCAAAATATTCTCCGTCTGTCAATAGTTATAATACAATATAGAGTAAACTCTCTAAATCATCTTTAGGATATATTTCTAATAATTTATAATTTGTTAAATATTACATATTCCTAAATGCTATCCTAAACTTGAATATTTATTTAAATGTTAACATTTTTATCCTATCTTTGAATTTGGTTTAAATAGTATAGAATTTTATAAATTGCCTAATTAAAGGATCCTTTAATTATCCAAACTTGTTAATAAACTCTACATGTTTAAATTTGCATGTATAAAGTTAGCAGAATGTAATAGTGATAAAGCATCAATCTAAAAATGATTATAAATGTTACAGTTTTTAAAGTTATTAAAATTATGCATTCAAATGAAAATCTAGATTTCCAAAAATTAAACCAAAACTTTAAGCTGGGACCAGCTTTATTTAGAACTTAGTAATTGTACTAATTCATGAAAACTCCATGATCTATTAATCTAACTAAACAATCCTAAGGGTTCTAAACTATTTTTCCACTCTAATATTTCTCTTCTTATTAATTCTCAAATTATGTTTTAAAATACTAAAGTATTTTAGTGCTATTATCGCTTTTCGATATTAGAGTCATCCGAACAACACATCCCTATTGTTATTATAAATTGATAGCTTTGATTATTGTGGTTTTTATTACCTTCAAAGATTGTTGAAGTTTTTCCTTAATAGATTACATTAAGTAATACGTATTTATTATCGATAATCACAGGATTATCTTTATTATTATATTTCATTTACTATAATTTCTAATAATAAAATAACTTACTCTTTAAGAATCAGATGATTTCGTATTGCTAATTTCTGTAAGAGTTTTTGGCATATTCTGATTGTTTATTCCACAAGAATCCATATCTTAATACATTAAGAAATAGATCTAATATTTTAATATAATTTATTATTTCTAATTTAAATGAAAGTTAAATGCCCTCATATATTTTATTCATTATTAAAAATATATAAATTATATCATCTCCTTGTTTAAATAATATTTTATTTTATTATTTTGATTAGTACATATTAAAACAAAAATATAAAATTAAGTTAATCAGCGATGCGAAAAATTCTTATATTTTTCATGTTCTTTTTTAAAGAAAATAATTGAGTGGACAATTATGATTCTCACTAAATTATAAATCATCTTAAAGTTGTTGTTCCATTGGCCCGAAACTTTTGAATAGTATATTTTTGGATTCAGCAACAGTTGAATTTATAGTTTTATTTTTTTGAGATTCATTTTTGCTTAATCGATCTTATTTTGTTGTAGGATCAATAGAGTTCTTTCTTGAAACATTATAAGATTTTTAATAGATAGAATCGACCAAACTGAATTTCATTAAGTCATCTAAACAAGTACTGTCTAGATTCTCACGAAAAAACTCACTCTCTAAGCATTTCTTTAATGTGAATCTATCTTTAGGTTAAGTTCGAGTCATTTAGGTTATAAGTTGTTTCAATGATTAAGGCAAACTGATCTTATCATTGAAACTTAGACTGCCTGAATTGGTAGATTTGAATGGGTGTATTCCATAGAAACTAAACATTAATATTATTTTATTTTTTTTACATTTCATAAATGATAATACCCAAACTGTAAACATCACATTTAGGTGTATACATTTTTTATTTCTCCTTATATTCTTATACTTCAGGCGCTGCATATCCAAAAGTACCACAATTATATAATACATGATCCTGATATTAATAATTAGTAGAAAATCCAAAATCAATAATCGCTATATCAGTACTAAAAGGATCTTTGTCTTTGTACATAATATTTTATGGTTTTAAATCTCGATGCATTATTTATTAAGAATGAACATAATTCATTGTTTCTAGAATATCTCTTACTAGTTATTATTTCTATTTGATAGAGAAATTTTATAATTTTTCAGATAAATGGCCACCTTCATAATATGTCATGATTAATTCTACTGAATCTATGACTTAAATAACTTCAGATACCATCATTTTCATAAACTTCATACAATTTTGGAATGTTAGGATTGTCAAGACTACGCATAATAAATATTTCTTCAGCCAAACTCTTTGCTTATTTTTCTCTCATTTTGTGACCTAAAGGAGCCTTTGCTACTTTTTTTATTGCAAATTT
>JPFM01000016.1:208521-262077 GCA_000733375.1 Paramecium sexaurelia
ATTTTTAACTGTTTTGATGATTTATCACAAATACCTATAAAGAATAATCTTAATTAATTACCTCAGAAGTTATTCCTTCTCCTATCTTTTACTTTAAACTTTAAAAAGTTAGAGGCATTGATTCTTAAATGCAATTCTGTTTCAAATCAACAATAAAATTATCAACTTCCTCTGTTACATTTCCAGTTTGAAGTACTATCTACTGAAAATCATGTGCTAGAGTAATAACAATGGTGTTGTCTTTGCTTCGAAATGAGCAGTACACATTTTTAAGAAGGAGAAAACCTCCAATATCACCACTCTTTATTGAATCACTTATAAAATAAATTCCTTACCTTTCGAAAATAGAATAAGTATTATCTATAAATCTTATATCTCCGAGGTGTTATCAGCTTTAGTATTTGTCCTTATTTAAACAATACTACAGTCTTTTAATCTTCGGACAATTTATGAAAATCGTAATTTACTAAGGCACTTAAATCCCTATTCCAAAACGATTGCTATTTAGAGGATACAAAATATAAAGAGTGTTTCATTAATAAATTATAATTAATAAAAATCATGCTCTTTTTGATCATATCCCAAACAAAATTATTAGTATTGTATGATGTTAATCAATATAAGTAAAGACAATAAAAAAATTACTAAATTGTAAATAAATTCAGGCATAAACATTAATCAAAAGACTTAATTCAATGAATTAGACCAACTTAAAAATTAATCAGTTTTAATTATATTTTTTACATTAATTGTAAATATTTATTTTCAATTTTATATCATTGGAATTTATATTTAAATCATTTCATAATCCATTAAATACCCGTACATTTATTTTCCTACCAAGCTTTATCAACCCATGTTTATTTTCTTTTTCATTATTTCATACCTCCTTTACTAAAAATTTTATGGTACTTCTCTAAACCTATCATTAATTGAGTAAAATGACATACCCAACTCTTTCATTTTTTAATCAATATTATCCCATAATTAACTGAACAACAAATATTGCATGCATCATTTACTTCTTAAACTTTCAATTTATTAAGTTAAATTAGAATTAAAACAATTAAAATAACATTAGCTAATTTATTAAATGAAATGTTTCATCAAAAAAATATTTATTTAATTTTATTATGCAATATTTTAAATCAAATTTTTCATATTATTCTTAACTTCTACTCTATGTATATCATTATTTTATAGGCTAATAGATATGTATTTTAATTCAATTGCAAAGCTTAATCCTTTTATGAAGTTGATCACGTTTTTCGTATTGTTTTTTAATATATATTTTATTTGAGTTGTTTTTAAGAGAATGAATAACCCCCTAAAATTATCAAAAGTATTGAATGACCTATAGTAGTCTTAAAGTTACTTATCAAAAGGATGTTCGAATAAATAATTAGATTCAAAATCCTCTCATTTAAAATAATTTTTAGTTTCTAGATATTAATATTGCAATTCCATACCTTTTCTTTTCTATAATCGATTGGATAATTATTTTCTTTTATTGAAATCTTTGGCAACATGAAATTTGCTTAATTCTAGATATCATAAATAGGATATTTAAATTGGATATATATTAACTGAACAAACCTTTTGAAATGAGCAATAGGTCAACTCTTTACTTCATATAGCAGGAAAATCAATAAAAATATTTTCTAATTCATTAAACTCATTTACCAAACTCTTCTTTGAGTTCTTTATACATAATATAGAAATATCATTTAAAGAAGTTTTAATAGAAATTTACAAAATCATAACATAATTAGTTAAAGATATTTATAAAAGACTTCTGGCTGTTCTAAAATGTACAGAGTCTTCATTTTATGAAAGAAGAATTTACTTCTAATTGTTTTAAAAATGATATTTGAAAGAATTGGTGTGTATTAATTAGTTCAAATGAAAACTTTAAAATCTTAATAGAACAAATAAATTTGATTTACACTTACTAGAAAATATTGAGTTCTGATGTAAAAATAAAAAGACTCAGTGCTTGTTCAGAAATTTTGAATGAGAAATGAAAAATTTATTCATTCTATCAAAAAATTATTTGTTTGAATAAGTCATAAGATTATAATAATGTTAAATTAGAATCAAAATTACAAATTAAACATCTAAATGATTAATCAAATTAAAGACTAATTTCCTAAATAAAATATTATTTCATTTATTCATAGGAAATTAGTTCTTTAGTTGATAAATATGTATGAATTGATTATTTAGATGCTCAAATAAACCCATAAAACAATGTAAATGAAATCATAAAAAATGGAATAGAGTTTTCAAATTTAAGAATTCAAGAAACAAGATAAACCCTAAATCTTATCGAGTAAGGTGAATCGGAATAAGATATCTTAAACTATGCATAAATTTGTTAGATATTATTTATTTACAAAATTAGAATAGTTTATTTTAGATTTATACAACACTCTATTCATAACTCTATTTGTACATCATTTTTTTCTTATAAAGCTTCATCTTTTAGAAATTCTTTTTCTTCTTGTAACGCTATTTCTAATCTTCCTTCAATAAATTTTACCCAGCTTGGAGCTTCAGCTTGTTGATAAAGTCTTAATAATTCCTAATCTTCTTTTATAATCTTCCTCAAATCAGTGAAATAACTTTTTAAGTTTTTTATAATTTTTCTCTCTAATAATATTTTTTATCTTAAACAATCCTACCATAAATTAAAAGCAAATTTCATTTGTAATTTTTAAGAAGGATCTTACCTTAATTCAACTGATTTCTAATCTAAAAATTTTGTATATAAAAGCAAAAAATAATAAACCCCACCTCTTAAAGGATTTTCTGGATTTAATATTTCTTCTTTTCTATAAGGTATCTTTTCTGCAATTTATTTGATTTTTATAAATTCTTCATCTGTCTCCTGATGATTTAAAAGCTTAATATTATAAATAAATACTATTAATTAATCTGGTTATAATTATGGACCTTCATATGCTTCTTGTTCTTAAACCGATTAATTTTATTATTATTATTATTATTATTATTATTATTATTATTATTATTATTATTTTTATTATTATTATTATTATTATTATTATTATTACTGTTTTTCTCCTTGTTATTGTTATTATTACTTTTCTCCTTGTTATTATTATTAAATTTATTTAGATTCTTATGAATTATATTGTTAAGGAACTGGTTCATTTGGAATTTCATTTAACTTTTGTTCTAAATATAATTCTATTCCATTATTTTTATCAAATTTTGGATATGTTTTAAGTATCTATGCAGTTTTTACTTTGTGTTTCCTTTTTATAGATGCTCTTAATTTAATGCAATACTATAAAATAGTTTAATCATTTAACAGAAGATCTCCTTCTATTGTAGGTGTATCAAGTAAATCATTTAATTTAATCTTTCCTTATCCTTTGAGTTATTCAGAAAAGCAACCTCTTTTAAAAGCCTTAATTTCTATTTCAGATAAATAAATCAATTTTGTATCATTTTTGTATAATTTTAAATTTATATCTTAAATATATCCTAATTAACCAAAGCGATCAGCTTAGAAAGTTTTGCCTTAATATTTTTCTCTAAATTTTAGTAATAATTTTATACTCTCCTATTGTTATTTGATATTATAAAAACAATCTATTTCCATTTTAAAAATTTTTATAATGAATTCTTAAAATGTCATTTTGAACTTCTGTGTTTATGATTTAGATTTCTCTATCCTCTAATTATAGATTAAATGCTGGCAAAGGGGTCCAAGTTGCATTTTTTAATTCTTATAAATATTTTTAAATTTCCTCATATCTGGCAAAATATTACTTGCTTGAAACACATGGATTGACTTCCTTTCTTCCGTGAATCATTTACTCAATTGATTTAGTTCGAGAGACCACATTTTAGTAAAGTTACTCATCTTTATAAGCATCATTAACCTAATCTACCATCTATTAAATCCTTTCTTCAAATTCCTTCTTGGGAAATCCAAGAAATTAATCTTCATTTATTTCTTTGAATTCATTTATGAAAAATTTTGAAAATTCAACATTCTTACCTTCTTTTAAGTCTTTTTAAATTTATTTGCTGATTTTTAATTTTTCATTCAAAAAACGTATCATTTGAATCCTCTCCTCCTAAAAGTGATCATATAAATACTAAACCAAATTTAAGTACTCTTTTTGCCTTGATAGTAACTCTTTTGCTTATTATTTATATGTCTTTTTTTGGAACTCACTAGACAAGAATGAATAGGTTTAATGTGGGCCGCATCCAAATTCTTCACATATTTTACTAAATTAATTATTTTCCAAATCTTATAATTCTTAATATAAGGTTTTGCATCTTTAATCTATTCTATTCTTCATTACAAATTAAGCAGCCTTTTATTTAAATTGTTCTTCATGATATGTAAAATTCACCATTTTTACATATTAGGCTTCTTTGATATTATCGGTTTTTATCAACTCTATAATTTAAGTAAGTTATTTTTCCATTTCTAATATCTATATTTTTAATTAAATCTTATACTAGATTTTTATAAAATGTTAATAATTTAGGTTTTTTTATTAAATTTGGCATAATATTTTGATTAATATATCCAATATCAAATTTAATAACTTTCATAGACTAAAATTTAGTAGGAATAGTAAATTAGTTTTCTAATTTTATAAGCTCTTAACTTTTGTTTTTCTAATACTACACTGTTTATTTTTATGGATTTTACACATCAATCTACTATGGGCCTTATGATTTCTACAGAATTTGTTCCTTTGTTAGTACTTAATCAAAAACATTGATTGATTCTTTAGGGTTCCCAATTTTATTTTTTGCTTAACCAAGATCGATATTTCAAAAATAGAATAAAATTTTACAATTATTATTAAAGTTACATCATTTCTGGATCATCTTCAAAAGCATTAACTTCACCTTAAGATTAGTCAATATCATTAAGATCTTCTCCCAATTGTTCTGCGTATTATGCTAGAAGATCATTGACATTGATTTTTGGTTACATATTAATATAAATATTAAAGAAGTTTATTAATAGAAAAAAGATTGTAATTTGCACATTATAATAAATTGAAGTTCCTAAGGCTTAAAAAATTCTATCAAATTATAGTTTTTTAATATTAAACTTTTTAGAATTGATGCTCTTCTTGAACTTCGAGATGATCGAAATTTAAAGTGGAAAGAGAACTCAATCTTAAATTTTCATTAAGTTAGACTATTTAGATTAAGAAATAATAAATTTTCAAAATTGAATATATGATCAAACCAGTGTTTGTTTTTATTAGCTATTTTCTAATTCTTTTTAATCTATACTATCTTATCTTTCATCTGAGGATTGAGTTCTTGTGGATTTTAGAACTTATTTTTCTTCAGTGTATTTATCTTTAAATTTATTTATATAATTTTTGAGTGCTTAGTTTCGATATTATTTTTATTTTTTTCCATTTAATTGGTATATTTGTTTTTGTTCTGATTTATATTATTCTCTATTTTACTCTAATACTGTCAAAAAGTGATTTTAGCAATATGAATATTAAGATGGTTCTGTTTAATCAGATTCTCTGCTTAAGCTTTCCTCTTGTATTATCTATTTATTAAATAATTTAGCATATTTTTTATTTGATTTGGAAGGAGCTTATCTAAGTTTGCTTTTCTTTATTGAAACATTTTCGGGGAGATAATTTATATTTGATGTTTATTCTATTTTAGGTTATGGTTCTGTTTGAGTTTCTTAGTTCATCGTTAATTTTTTTCTTTTTGTAACATGATCCAATTATTTCACAAGAACTGTTTCTATTTTTGCCTCCTAGCAAAAAGTAAGTGGTTCTATTAATAGTTTTTGATCTCTATTTGTTTAGAATTTTATTTTTTGGAGGGTATTTATGATATTTTAAGGTATCACCATTAATTTTTGCAAAAATTACATTAAATTAATTCTTAATATATATAATAATAAAAAGATAAATAAAAAAGTTATTAGTTTATTTAATACATAATATATGAGAAATAAAGATACAAAATGTTTAATTTAAATGATAAATATTAATTAAACTAAATTCTCATAAGGGAAGGATTCTGTTTATCAATTTTTCTTAAAATCGTTTACCATATCTATTAGGTTCTTAAGCAGAAGTGTCTAATTGTAAATTCATTTTTATGAACTTTTTTGTCTTTCTTTCAAGAAATTTATTAACATTCCATTATTACAAATAATCTATAATACCTATATGATAATAAACCTAAATATATACTATATCACATTACCCCTTATTCCTAAATTGAAGGATTGATATTAATTTGTTAGCCATCTAAATGTTTGGCCAATAACTATTATTGATCTTTCCAATCAATTATCATAACTAATAAAGAATAATCGATAAGTTTTTAGTTTTCTAAGAAATTAGAGTCTTTCATCAAATTCTAGTTTAATTCTAGATTATATTAATTGAATTACTTAGGGCAATACTTTAATCTACCCAAATTTATTTTTCGATTTTAAAAAAATCTAAATCTTTCAAAGTCAATTTTGACAAATCGCTTTCAGTTTTTTTAGCAAGAACCTCTCTATCATATTCAGAACCTTTTAAATCATAAGTTCTTAATATTTAGTTTCTTGGTATTCCTAAAGATAAATTTTTCATTATTAAAAAATGAACCTTGGCTTCAGAGTTTTCCAATCTTTCAAAAGTATATAGACCATATATCTTATTTAATAACGATTATGGATTGTTGGCTTGATAAGTAGCAAAACTCAATAACCTCTTTTTGTATGTATTAACCTCTGCTTATCTCATTGTTTTGATGATTAATTAATTGTTATGAGAGAAAAAAAAAAATTCTCCACTTTTACCGCCATCAGGACCTGCTGATTATTCAATTTTTGATAAATTCTTATAAACATCAAACGAATCTTCTATATCAATATTATCTAAAGTTGTAAAATAGTTAAATATTTTAGGAGCATATAAGATACATCTCATTTTAAAAACTTAAATATCCTAAGATCCATGAAATTAGGAATTAAAAATATCATCATTAAGATTGACAACTAAACATTCTTCAACTTCTTCAGGAATAAATGGTTATAAAGTAACATCCATCAATTCACTTAAATCCCCTTAACTTGATCCATCCGCCTCCTCTTAATCATCTTATATTGCTAAATCTTTATACAATATAATTTATTCTTATTTCTATCTTTTTAAAATTTAAATACCAGCTAACATAGAAATAACTTAAGTTCTTTTCATTTCTTATTATAATTTTTATAAAAGATTAAATTCTAAAATAAATTAAAAATACATACATTACATATTTATTTCAACTGATTTTGATACATTAGGTTAATCTAAATCTTATTGACCATCCTAAATCTGTGAGTTATTAAATTTAGGTATTAAAAGGGGGTCTCTTGTCATTATGATAACCTAACCTAAAATACAAAATGCTTAGGTGACATTTTAACAAGTTGCTGAAGGCAATAAATATGTTTGTAAAAATATATAACAATTTAATAAATTTATAGCACTAAAGATTCCAAGAAAAAATTTCATTACTAGACTAAAAGCTATAAATTTTTAATAATATCTTAAATATTATCCTCTTAATTAACCTATTGATGACATCTTAGGAACTAATTTTTTGAAAGTAAAAACAAAAATCATTGACATTGTGGCAAATAAAAGGAAAACTAATAAATAAACTATAGAAATGATGTAATCCCAAACAGGTTTATGGGTAGCTGATATAGCACACATTCTATGAAATAAATAATCAATGATACCCATTTAATGTGATTGATATTATATTATCGTCAAAAACAAATCCCAATAAGACTAAAATAATTATCAGACTTGTGAGTGTGTAATTAAACACCCTCACAAATTTGATAGTTGATTCCAATGTATTATAAACCAAAGCAAGTGGATAAGCAGCAAATATAAAAATATTAAGATTTGAAATTACAAATACTATTGAAGTTGCTATTCCTGTAATCTAATTAATATTAATAAATTACGTCGCAAAATAAATGTTTTGGAGCCAAGTCATTAATTAAAACGTACATAGCTGTAGAAAACTAAACTATTGATTGGATTCCATTTGTTGCTGTAATCACAAAGATAATATCTCCTGGACCTCCAAATAGCCTAAAGTCTTTGAAGAACTCATAGATAATCCGGATGGCAATAATAAATGTAACAGGGGCTTTGATTGCTCATTCAACTTATACATAATAAGATAAAAATCCAGCAATCGACAGGAAATAATTTAAGCTTTTAATAGTTTGCTTCTTCGTTCGCATCATTATTTTCATTCTTGCAGTCATATAGATAACTCTCATCATACATTTTAGCTTTTAATTGAACGTTCAATAGCAAGAAAACAATAATGCAGAACCTATTCATCATCAAAATATAAATTTTTAATTTATAATATTTAAAACACAAGCATACCAAAAAATTAATGATTATTCAAAACCTCAGATAAATAAAACCAAATTAGAATAAATGTCGCATTGATAGATTAAATTTGATTTGAAAATGTAAACTTTATTCTATTTCTCTATTTTGTGAGAACATATTACTATTATTCATAATGTTTTATCATAAGAAAAATATAATTTCTGATTATTTCATCAAAATTACTAGTTATTCAATTTTATAATCAAGAGTATTTTATAATTATCTGAAGAGTTTAATTCCAATAATAGCTTAAACAATACACTTAATTAATATTTTTTATATTTCTCGTTAAACTAAGGGTTATCTGACATTGGTTTGAGAGATTAAATTCTATACATCATTATCAAAGTAACTAAGTTATTTATCAAAACTTAGACAATATAATTCAATTAGTCATCAATAGTCTTATTTACCAAAACATTTTTCTCTATACAATTTGCATTGAAAAATTTATGTCTTCTCATATAATAATTTATTTCCCAAGAGCTTTATTCTTATCTATTTCATGAAATGGATACTTTATATTTATTTCACGATTTAATTTAGAGCTGTTTAGAATAAATGATTTAAATAATTTACTAATTTAGTGCTGCTTTAAATATATGATTTTAATAATTTTACAATCAATATTCCTTTAATCATACCTAAGCAAATATTTCAATTTTCGTTTTGAGTTGTTGAAAATTTTTAACAATCTATTTGGAACAGTTTGGGTATTCAAATTGTTTATCTTTTTTAAGTTATTAAAAAGACTTGAAGCCTAAATAGCTCAGGTTTTTTAAGAAAAATCAAGAATATATATGAGAAAGAAAGTGAAATGCTCCAGAAATGGTAATAATAGATTAAGTACAAAGGACTAAAATTAAAGTAAAGCAAGAGATATATTTAATTAAATTTAAAAAGGACATCTTAAATATTTATTAATTTGAGTCTCCTTTCTCTCCTCATTAATTCTCATGTATTCTTAAATTTAAATATATTGTTCTCCTACTTCATCCTTAATCTGAATGACTACAATAAAATCAAATATTACCTTATCCAATTCTATCTTAGACTTCAGCTTCATTAATGATCTTCTACTTTTATGTAGAATCTATTTACATAATAATAATAATCATCTATTAAGGTGACCTTTTTTACCCAGCATTAAATAGAAAGACAAAATATTAAATTCAGACCTAAATAGTTCAACTTACTGGATAAATAATTGATGAATTTTTATTTATTACTATAAATACCACTAAAGAAACAATACTATAAAGAGAGATTTTAGACCCTTCAAGAGAATCTCAAAACAATTCAAATTTTATACACTCAAATCAATTTAAATATTCTTTTTAAGAGGATAATACTCTAATTTGGTTTCAAAAAATTATTTAGTGTTAGGAACTGTTATTGTTATATTACTTCTTTACAAAATAAATTAAAATTGAAAGAATATGAGAGAAATTTTGTACATTTATTACAAATATTACTAATGTAGAGACAAAATCTGTTAAATAAAAATTTTTCTTAAGTTAGCATCTCTCAATTTTTCCATCTTTATTCAACTAATTTTAAATCCAATAAAACTTTTTTTATTTAATGATTTCAACAAATTTGATCAGATAATAAAAATTTTTATTGAGTGATCCCCTAAATTTTCATTAGAACAGATTTTAATTTGAAATAATTTTAAAATATTTAACAATTTATTGTTACTTTAAATATTAAAGCAAAATCTAGCACAACAATTTTAAGAAATCAAAATAGTTATGATAAATAATAAAAAAATATATATTATTTATTGATAAATTAATAATTTTAAATTAAATTAATATATTATTGTGATTTTCAGCATAATTCATATAATCCAATATCTTTTTAGGAGTCGCTTAATAAATAAAATGAACTTCTATTTTTGAAAAATGTTTAAAGAACATTTTTTCCATTTTTAGCTGGACATTCTAGTAATTCACCAATTGTTTCTATAGGAGTTATTTTACTCTCTTGTATCAAAATAGCTTTAATTTATTTTATACTTTCAGCAAAAGCCACTAAAATAAAATATTTATTTTGCTTAACAATTATCATCTCTTGAACTTTTGAATTGAATAACTTTTTATATTAGTTCAATATTTTACTTAATATTCTCCAATTAAAATATTTTTAAGCACATTAAATAATTTAACTGATCCATCAGTGCATCCATAACAGATGACTATGTCATTTAAATATTCTGTTGCTATGCATGTGCTTATATTAGAGATTGGAAGAGCTGATTATATACATTCTAATTCACAATTCACTAATAACATAGCTCCTTACAAATTATTACTCATTTTTAAACTGTAGATAGAAACTATGTTTCCTTAAGAAATAGTAGCAAATTTTTCATATTTACTTACATATAGAAATTCAATAAGTTAGGTTTTAAAATCAAAAGAAAAAGCGATTCGATTGTCATGATAGTTGATGACTTGGAGATTAGTGTCACTCTAACAAAGAAGGTGAGATGAATCAGCTATATCCATGATTCTATTTAATTTAGATTTAAATCCTATTAATTTTCTTTCTGGATAAGGCACATAATTTTCACCTAATGTCCAAATGATGGCATAATTTTCATCACTTAAAGATGCCAATCTGGTGCCTTTATTTTATTTTAAAATCAAAAGTTAACATACTGGCTTAGTATGTTAAATGTAAGTATTAGGATAGAAACTAACTTTACTAGTACTCATGTCTAGTAATTTGACTGTTCCATCCGCCAAACCCAATGCTACAGATGCATTACTAACTAGAGCTAAAGAAGTAACTTAAAATTCAATGCTTAATTTTTTTTTTATTCTAAATCGTTAATTTGAGTTGTTCTATAAAATAAGCTATATTTTACTTTTAACTGATTAATATCTTCAATTATTCTATTATCCAAGATTTAAACATTGATATTTGGAATAATTGTTGGTTATAACTAACTTTATACTGAGATTTTAGTATCAACAGCAGAAATTACTGTTTTGTTATCATCAAGCATCGTCACTTTATCAGCATTAGATACGTCCATAGATTTGCTTTTAATTGGAGGAGAGGATATTGCTTAGATAGTAGTAAGGATATTAGGTTATTGTTAAATTTCTATAAGGGTTTGATTGGGAATACTGACATTCTTGCTGTAATAATCTTTGATTGAATTCATTGCTTCTGTCAACAATCTAGTAAAACTCTCGTTATTATATTGAAGTTCTTAAGCCTTTTTAACTTTGTCTAACACTTGTTTTAATTATTCGGGTTTCTTTATTATCGACATTTGTTTGATTGAAACCTTTACTTATGACCCTAAATCAGGCTTAGTATGTAATTTTTGCTATAATAAAGTAAAAAATTTACTTTTAAGTTATTCTCATTTGCATAATATTTGCATTTTGTCAAAAGGAAATGAATAGGTTCTAATTGTTCTTTTAGTATAAAAAAATTGTTTTTGTATATTTTGAGATATTGATCTAATTTGCTCAACAGTTCTGTTTTATGCAAATCAAATAGGAATGTGATCGATTCTAAAGCTTATTTGATGTCAGCTTCTATTTATTGCTTTTGTGACCTCACATATCCTTCCATATTATTCAAATGTTCATCCGATAATAAAATTTGTTAAACAACTTAAGATTCTTTATTGAAGAGATCAATAAATTTAGAGGCATCATGAAGTTAGTCTTCAATTTATTTACTCATCAAAGTTATGTACTACTGGTAGGGTATTAAACATTAGTTGTGTTTTGTATGTTAGGAAATGGTTTTTTGATCTATCATACATTCTTTACACATGAAAGGGAATACAGAGCAATCCAAATCTACACAAGCTTGTATTACTTGTTATTTGTGTTATGGACAGATTAAAATAACATTCATATTAAAAATATATATTAATACACTCATGAATCTCTTTAATCTTTTTATCCTTTTACATACCCAGTAGGATAAAATAACTTTTCTAGCCTTTCTTATTAGATTAGAGGATCATTATCCTCATAACCTACATTAAAGTTATCATTTAATAAATTTACCATATAATCTATAAGTATTAATTTCTCCATTAGCATCACCTGTAACTAGAATTGGACTATTCTAAGCAAATCTAACCATTGTTTTAGCTGGCCAAACCTACTAATCTTAAGGCATTAGGGTAGCGAATGGGTCTAACATATTATTTTTGGTTAAGTCCCATAGTTCTATTCTTCCATCTTTACAAACGGAAGCGAATAAAGTAGAAGTGTGGGGTGACCATTCAAAATCTAAAACTTCATCTTATAAGTTTTATTACTAATATTAGAAATAGAATTACTTAGAAATTTGCTTTTGGTAGTTCTTCTCTCCAATTCCATAGTTTGCATGACCAATCTGCACTGCATGTCATAAATATATCACTAAAAAATGGATTACACCTCACTTTGTACACAGGACCAGAATGACCAAAGTAGTTATCTAAATATTATTCTGTGTAGGATTTTGAACATCTATGTATGGTTCCATCTTCAGTGGCTGCTAAATACATGGCTGATTCCCTAAATAAAGAAATTATATACCCTTATAAAAAATCAAATGAAAATCCTGCAGATAATCTAAAATTCACTCCCTCTTATAAATTCTCTTTTTAAGATGATTAAACTACTCTTTTCAAATTCATTAAATTTGTATATTCTAATCCTTTTTTCATTGACCATTCCGCAATCCTACTATCGCTACTTATACTAACTAATGATTCTCCTTTATCAGTTCCTTTGGCTCCCTTACCAATCCATTATACCTCCCATACAGAATCACTATGTTTTCCAGATAGTTCTTTGTTTTCTGTAATTGGTTTATCTGATTTTCTTCGAATGTCCCAAACTGCAACGATACCATCTATTGTGCCAGCAGCAATAAGATTTGGTTGACTGTTTGAAAATTTACAACAATTAATCTTTGAAGGGTAAGTAATTATTCTTTCAGGATAGGTAGGATTTTTCAAAGTCCAAAACATAATGTGTCCTTCTGAAGTTTTATTATTCGAATATGAAACTGCCAATAAATCTTTATTGACTGGATTCCAATCTGCTTGAGTAACTTTACATTAATCACTTAGAGCACATTTTTATTTAAATAGTTAGACAATAGGCCCTTTTTTTTTTTTTTCTACAACTTCTTCATCTTCTTATTTATTTTAGAATGCTCTTTTGAAAGCTCCTCCTCTTTATTTTAAATCCTCATCTAAAGTCATCTTTTCAAATTTAACTTCTGGATAGTTTCTATATTAAATATATTGTTTATGGAAAAGATTCTAATTCAAAATTCTTTCAACATATTTTAAATTAATTTAAATCAAATTACTTTAAAATATAACTTATTCTGCTTCAACCATTTGTGTGTTATTTTTCTTAATCAATTCATTCATGAATTCTTCTTCCTTCAAATCTTATTCATCTTATTTCAATTCATATTGTTTTTATTATTATTCTGGTAGTGGATTACTAGTTTTTCCATGACTTCTTGTCACTTATTATTATATATTGATTTATTAAGATTGCAAATTCTTTGTTCCAGTATGACTCGAGCTTGAATCTTACATTTTTTCATCCAATTATTAATTTGTATAGCCTCCTGATAAATTATTAAGTGGCTGGCTTTGCTTATTAGCAGTTACTCCAGTTTTTGTTTTATTTGTTTACTTTTCAGAATAATCTCTACCTAAAATAGGTCTTTCAGTGTGAATCTTAATTGCTTCTAGCTCAGTAGGTAATAAAAAATATGGATTCTTTAGATGCTATTTAAATTCTTTATCAATTGAATTTTTTATATCTTCTTATAATAATTCAAATTCATTCATTTAATCAGTTATTGATGCATCGTAAAGATCCCAAATAGCAGCAAATGCAGCTTATTCATTCTTCTCTATTTTATTAGATTATTATATCTTATGTTTTTAAATATAATTAAAAGTCTATGCATGTCTTTTAGTGTAATTATCGCTTCCAATTTTTTCAATCATATATTTTTCATAATCCTGAGTTTTTTAAATTACTCCAGTTTTTTTTCCTTGCTCGCTGTTTATATATGAGGAAGGTATAAACAGCAATTACATTGTACAAGTTTCAGATAAATTAATAGGTATATTTTCATCTAAATCCTCATCTTTCAACCCTTTCTTTTATTTGGTCTTTTTTTCTTATAGTTCAGATTAATCTCTCCTAGAATCAGAATCTGAATATGTTCCCTCAGATTATTTTGAATCCATGAAACTACTGCGTTCAGGATTATTGGATTATGAAATTTTAACATCTGAATTAGATGATTTATCCTAATTATAAAATTGAATTGTACTGCACTTTAGTAAAAAGACTTCACATTGCTTTCTGCAACACTTTAGCTTACTTTTACTTCATTCTATTTTTATAATAATTTCAAACGCTACTCTTCTTCTCTATTCTATTATTCTGCAAGTTATAAAAATTTTTTAGTAACAAGTCTTTTTTCATAATTTAAAATCCTTACTCTTTTGGAGTGACTATTGTATCTTTAAACTTCACAACTATGTTATCTGAAGCTGATTATTATGTATCCATATTATTTTTAGGTGGTCCCAATTAAGTTTTGCCGCCTCCTAAATTAATTGGCCTATCTCAAAATAAAATTGAAACCTCTTCTACATAGTTACATTACTACGGATATTCGATTTGGTGACACCTGCTTTCAGTCCTTCAGATCCAACTGATTACATCTTTTATTTATTGAATTTAATATTAAAAGATTCCTATATGCATTTTTATTACAATAATAAAATTACACCCTTGGTGCTTTTATTTAAGAATTTTAACTCCTAACTAATAATTATATATTCATTAAAATTATGTAATTTATTAATAGCTATTAATTTTCATATGTCAATTTTATGAACTTTATTAGCTTCCCCAACATATAAGTAATTTCCAACTCTTTTAACACACTTGATTTTGTTTACATAATATTACTTCTAAACTATATACCATTTATTATTTTCCTTTTTAACCCAAAATAATAAATTACCATTAGAATCATAATTTATTAAATATTCATTAAATAGTATTAAATTTGAAATTTAGTATTCATTATGATTCACCTATTCTATACATGATCCATTTCTTTTATCAATAAATTAAATACAATTCTCAAATTAAACAATCAAATTGTTTTTGCCATAAAATTAAATAGCCTTAATTTACTTGGAATGAATATTAATTATTTAGAACTCTTCCCATTACTATTCAAAAAATCTCCATAATATCAATTATTTATCCTCTCCACCACTACATAATACTGTGTTATCATTATTTAAAACTATTGCATAAACTGGTCCTGCATGGCGATTAAGTGTTTATATACATTTGATTGAATCATCATGTTTAAACCATATTTTAATTGTGCAATCCTCACTGCATGTTACAATAATGTTTTCTAACTCATCAATTACAATATCCCATATCAAATTTCTATGTTCTTATTTTAACTGATTCAAACTCCACTTATTCTATTATTTTTTCCAAAATGATATATTATTATCCATACTTAAAGATATAAACCAATCTTCTTTCTTGCTATAATAAATATGATGAATAGATGAACTTTGATGTTACAGTATCTAATCTAATTCCCAATGTCCTTTTTCATTTTTTTAATAAACAACTAAATTATCTTTGATTTCATCAGCTTTGGCTTACAAACCAATTACTAAAATTGATTCATTATGATTTATTCCTAATGACAAGATATTTTAATTTGATTCTAGAATTGCATTAGAATGCTTTTATGATTTCAAATGATAATTATCATGTTATTATTAGTTAATATGTAGTGTTTAATGTTCAGGTTACTTATTACAGTTAATATTTCTAAAGGATTATAATAACAGTTCTAACTCTGTGAATTTTTAATTTATATGTTATCTGTGACTCGATGTTATGATTTTATTAAAATCAAGTATAAAATGATCATCTTCAATAATGATATTTTCTGCTAATAATTGTCCTAATTCTTAAAAATCTTTTATAGATAAAGTTGATTCAGGTACTAGATAATAATCAAATTTTTCTTTTTAATTTATGATAGGATGTATAAAATCATCAAGTTCTCTTTTAAAATGATCTAATTCTTCAATAAATTATTATTTAAGTGTATTAAATTGATGATTTATGTGTTGAATGAATTAGGATGTGGTTTGTAAATGTTTTTCATTTAATTAATGTCTTTATGGCAAGGTTTCTACTTATTCAATGTTCAATTATAATCCATCTGTTGGGCACTTCTTACAAAGTAGTCTCTAATTTAGAGGACAGTGCTTTTCAACATTGAAAGATATAATTTTTTCCTTATGGAGAGGACAATGAATTAATTGTTAATGTAATTTTAACATTTTAATATAATAGGATGATTAATCATAAATGTTAATGTTTTGTAATTGGTACAAATTTAAAGCTCTTCAAATCTTGGATTGTAATTTGCCCGTCAATAATAACATTATCATTTCCCCATTCAAAACAAGTCCATTTAAGTTTGTCTAAGATTGGTTTTTTGAATTCTTTTGGTAAAGGGACCTTAAAATAGTAAATCAATTAATATACTCCAAATTTTTATAACATTTCAATATCTGATTACTGTGGTATGATGATTTCAGAAATTATAAATACATGAGAGTCTAAAAAGACTTCTTCAGCTATTTTATATGGATCCATAGAAATTTCATATCTAACGAATATATGATTCAATACTTTTTATTGCTAGTTTCAATGTACAAACAATTAGTCTTTAATCTATAAGATGTTCTACTAGGTATTCCTTAAGCAGTTTATCTATCTTAAAATGTAAGAAGATTATATTTCTAACTAGGTTCATTACACATATCCCAAACAATCCAACCTTCATTTAAAGGAGGTAGGTTATTAACAAGTAAATTTTCTGGTAAAGTACTTTATGGAGGTTCATGCAAGAATACATTTAAATGAGTTTTCTTGGTAAGTCTTCTGTTGGGTGGCAATGACATCTTCCTTGCCCAACTTATTAATTATTCAGGAGATCCCAATTAGGATAACCAATTAACTTTTTCAGGCTTCAAACAATGTGCACAAGGAGTTTTCAGAGATCTAGAAAGTAAAGGAACTTTTAATTAGCCATTTAATTATTTTTTGCCTTTAATTACTTTACATGATAAGCTAATTCCTTGATAAAATGTTCCTGTTAATTTAAGATCTCCAAGTGCAAGAAGACCTGCATGTATGCCAATACAAACGGCATCACTATGACTAGCATATACACCATTGGATCCCCAAATTTATCGAAGTAATAACCCTTGATTGTTTTTGTTTACATATTCACAAGCAATTCGAATTTCTATTGTTTAATTGATAAAATTGGATAAATTAGGTAATTCAGCTCCAGGTTTATATAAAAATGTAGTTGCCGCCGGAGTAGATGGATAATTAGGTTTCTTAAGTTTATTTTCTCTTCGGTTGAATCTTCCTGGACCCAATAAGGGTTGTTGTTTATTTTTGGATCTTATACCTAAAATATGTTGAATTCTTATACCTTCATATTAAGATATATCTTCATCATCCATCTGACTGTCATATTCATCTGAATTATTCTTTTTCTTTTTATCTCTCCTAGGTCTAATCGTATTTCGCTTTTGTGATGAACTTCTTGATGATGAACTACTACGAGATGGGTTTGACATGTTTTATTGTTTAATAATATTTATTTTTTTTATCACTCTCTATTAAAATTCAATAATTTAGCCAAATCATTACAGAATTGCTTCTAATCATACTTTTGTATTTTTGAATTGTTCTTTACCAAACTCTCCACCAATTTTTCTTGTCTCTTTTATTTTAGATCGTCTTCCAATAACAAAGAAACTACAACTCCTTCATCTTTTGCTCTACCTGTTCTTCCTGAACGTTGATAATAACTACATTAATAAAGTATTATACCTTTCTTCCTTAAATTCTCCAGCTGGTGTTGTTGGTAATCCATAATGAATTATGACTCTCACTTTTCTAAAGTCCATTCCTCTTTACAAAACATCAGTACAAAGTAGAATCTTCTTTCTTCCATCTTTAAAATCTTTTCTTACTGTTTCTCTATCTAATTAATTGGTATCTCCAGTGCATTCTCCTATCCAATTGTTTTTGACAATGTAATCTAATTTCTGTTAACTTTTAAATAAAGTAATTAACTCATTAACAACAGTTTTTTTGTTGAAAAATATCATTACTTAAGCTTCTGTAAATTTTTCAAAAACATCCTTTAACAAATCAACTAGAATTTATTCTGGTTATTCAACAGCCTCCTTATACATATGAACAATTGTGTATGGAGAAATTTGTTATTATATAGATGGGATGACTTTAATGTTACAAACTATTTCTTAGATGTCGTCTTCATCTTTGTGTAGAAATCTAGAATCAACTTTTTTGCTTTAGTCCACATTTTTTTAAACGCAATCTTTAATGAAATTTTAAATATCTTCAGGTTTCAAACTTGCACTCACAAAAATGATTTAGTAACTTTAATTATTGGTTTAACCTAGGATGAACTAAATTAATTGTTCGGTCTCAACTCTAGCTTAATTTTATTCATTTTTCTCTAATAATTGATCTGCTTCGTCGATTATTAAATATCTTAGATTGGACACATTTATTATTCGATTTTTCAATCCAGCTAGCATTTTGCTTGGATGACATAAATACACTTAACAATCAGCCTCTTCAATTCGATTTTCTTTAACTTATTAGAATTACTATACAAATAATTAATTAAATATCTTTATACATTGTCTTTTGTTAATGCAAAAAATGTTTAAAATTTTAAATTTTAATTCTTCAATCTTTCAGGCAAATACTTTCTAAAATTCTCCTCATGTTATTTTAAATAAATAGTCTATCCCAAAACAATCGTATAAGGGTATAACATTCTCACTTCTTTCAGTGTGTTGTCCTTCTACTTGATTTATTTTTATTCAGATATTTTTTGATTTTTCTCTTTGAATTCTTAATAGATAAGGGATTAGAAGCATAAGGTTTTTCCACTTCCAGTTTAACTTCTTAAGGCAATTATTGGAGATTATTGATTGACCTCCTAACCTAAACAATAATTTATGAATTCATATTGATGAGCATAGACTTTTGGTCCTACCTCTTTAAATTTACTAATGATGTCATCTGCTAATACTCCTTTTAAATTATCCCAATCTCTATCTTAATCAGTGTTTTAATCCATAAATTAATTAATATAAATTCAATATTCTAAATGTTTAATGAAGATTACGGAGAAGATATATAAATCATCGAGGAGCAAATCCTTCTAGAGTCAAATAGTAATACAGAATTCACAACATTGAAGAAATTTTTAAATTTATCTAGTTTTGAAAAAGTATGGTAACAAAAGGCACTTTACTAAACAATCAAATCAGAGAAAAATGAATACCTTAAGAATATTCTAATCAAAGAATTAGCTAAATCATTGGTTGATGATTGTGATGAACAATTAGTAACACAGATTTATGATGACATTCTTGATACTCCAACCAATGATATACCTTTATAATTATTAAGTAAAAGTTCTTATGTAACACCTCCTGATATACCAGAATAATTTTTATTAGAATTTTCTCATCCTGTAAATAATAAATATGCATGGATTGATAAAGGAGATTAAATACAATATGGATTAGAAAAACCATGTCTTTTAGTTTATAATAATCTCATATTAGGAATGTAAAAAACATTCAATAAAACTGATCTCAAATGTCAAGCCGATTTAGTTTATTATAATAATCAAATATATCAAAATCAAACCATCTATTTTGAATAGAAGGGTATCAGAATTATGGGATAATAATTTAATAAATTAGAGAAATTTTATGTATTTGAAAAGAGTACTAATATTGACAACACAAAAACAAAATTATGTTAAAAGCTATCAAAAAAAGGTTTGATTCATTCCTTGTTAATATAATTAGCTCAGGAGAAATTTGAGAATAAATAAACTGTTAGCATGTTAATCTATGAATGTTTACTATTTGAGAATTAAGATTGGTGCTAAAAAATTATAAGTCAAGAATGGCTATAAAATTTAATTACTTTAAGTTTTTAAGATCCCAAAGATGCATCAATATTTCATTAAGTTGTTTATGATAATCTATAATATTTGAATAACAAGTAATTTACTGAATAATAAACTGATTAATTACTTTTAAGGTTACATCAATATTATGAAGCTGGCTCATTAGATTTGAAATAAAAGAAGGTTGAGAAATAGCCAGTTAAATAGGTTGAAGAAGTAACTAAAACAGCCCCATAAACAACTAATAACAATAAATAGAAAGGATCTAAACCTAAAGGTATTGGATATGGAGATATCAACTATACTTCTACTTATTAACAACAATAGAAAAAGAAAGAAGTTTGTGTTTTGGATAGTGATTTAATTTATTAATAAGCTGAAGGATTTAGATGGAAGATTTTAACTGAAATCTTTAAGAAATTAAGGAACTTGAATTTTGAATACATACTTATGATAGAAGATTCTTGTTTAATACCAGTAATTAAAAGCATATTGTCTTCTTTGAGTAAGAGTCAAACAATCACAGATAGATTTGAGGTGATTCAAATAATATTTGAATTATTGAATTCCTTTCTAATAGAAGAATCTATGCATCTATTTACTTGTAAGGATTATGGAGATATTTCATTGTTTGAAATAATCCAAAAAGTTAATAATGAATCAGTATTTATTCAAAGTAAAGATGATTAAGAATAGAACTAAAAAATAGTGAAGAAATTTTCAAATTAGGACAAATAATTGAGTGAAGTATTGCAAGATCTTTAAGAATTCTTTAACAAATTAGTTGGAATTTTAGAGAAGAATAAATATATTGATGTTAAATTTGAAGAAACTGAAAGTTAATAAATACAAGATCCTGCATATTTATATCCAATGATTATGAAACCTTTGGTATTAAGAACAAGTGAAGTGATCAAATAACCAGGGTGGAGAAAATAATTAGAAGAGGCTTATTCTCATTTATCTTCTACACCTCCAAATAAAAAAATGAATAGAATAATTAAAGAGTTATCTGATATAGGGGAGAATTTACCACTTTAGATAACAAATTCAATATTTCTGAGATATGATAAAGACAGAATGGATGCAATGTAAGCAATAATCTTTGGTTCTAGTGGAACACCATATGCCCATGGTGCATTTTTATATAATTTTTTATTTTGTGATGATTATCCTTCAAGGCCTCCAAAATGCTTATTAGAAACAACCGGCCATGGAAAGGTTAGATTTAATCCTAACCTATACAATTGTGGGAAGGTTTGTTTAAGTTTGTTAGGAACTTGGGGAGATAACTGGAAACCAAACGAGTCAACGATATTACAAATATTGATATCTATTCAAGCAATGGTTATGAGCGAATATGTATATTTTAATGAGCCAGGTTGGGAAAGTAGTATGGGAACGGTGGATGGTGAAAAGAACAATAGAGGTTATTGTAATATAGTTAAATTGGCTAATATCAGATATGCAATGATAGAATAATTATAGAAGCCACCAGTTGGTTTTGAAGATGCAATTTAAAAGAGCTTTTATTTAAGAAAAGATGCTATAATTAAAGAAGTTTAGTAATGGATTGACGAGGCAGATCTCCCAGTCAATTATCATTGTACATAGAATCTTAATATATCCGCTCCATTTTAATAATAACCGTCTAAATTCAAGATTATATTGACAGCAGAATTTGAAGCTTTGAAAAAGGAACTTGAAAAATTGAAAGTTTGTATAACACATTAGTCTGATAAAAAAGTATTATCAATAATGTAAAGATAATCTTATATATAAATATAATAACAAAAGAAAGTATAGCATGAGAGAAAGAAAGAAGAATTAAGTGAATTTTTAAATAGTAAGTTACCAGAAATCGATGTAAGTGAAAGTAACGTAAGTAACAGATAATTCGATATTCAGAATGCAGAAGTTTAAAATCTGATGTCAAGATATATAGGTGTTATGGGTCTTGATTCAGTAAGTAAATAATCATAAGCTAGTGTAATCATTTATGGATTGGGTGCTTTAGGTATTGAAACAGCAAAGAATATTGTACTTTCAGGTTTGAAGAGATTGACTATTGTGGAAGATAAGAAACTAAATAATCAGGGATAGTTTTTTGTGTAAAATAAGGAGTCTAGTAGACTAGAATAAAGTTTACTTCATTTATAAGGATTAAATCCTTATGTCTAAATTGATTTTTCTAATGATATAATATCATCAATAAAATCCTAGAATTATTAAGTAGTTTGTATGTGTGAAGTGGATTCACTCGATGATATAAATACTATATCATAAATTTGTAGAGAATATAAAATAGGTTTGATAGTATCATAATTGGTATCTGTATATGGTAGAATTTTGATAGATTTAGGAGATCAATTTATTGTGAACGATGCGGATGGAGAACAAGTTTAAGAATTTATTATAGAGAATATAGATTAAGAAAAAGGAATTATTGAAATTAAAGGTAAACATAATCTAAGTCCAAATGATGTTATAGAACTTAAAGAAGTTGTTTAAGATGATGGTAAATCACTTAATAACCAATAATTGATTGTTGGAAAAGTGATCAATAAATCAACAATATTTGTAGGAGATTTAAATTAATATGGTAAATATTTGAGAAATGGGAGAGGTTAAACTGTTAAATAGAAGATTGTTATCTAAAATAAAAATATGAATTCCATTATAGAAAATCCTATATTTGATCCAAACTTCATTCTTGATGAATAAAAATACACAATTATTAATGAGTAAATGAATAGATTTTCGAATTAAAGTGGAGAAATTATAGAATTATTCCAAAAAACTGGAAATTAAATATTTCCACCATAAGCTGCTTATTTAGGAGGAATTGTTTGTTAAGAAATTATTAAAGCAATAACTCATAAATATATGCCTATAAGATAATGTTATTTTCATTCATGCGAAGAATTATTAGATGGAAATTCAATTTTAGGAAAGGAATTATAATAAGCAATTGAGAAATGCAAAATTCTGTTGATTGGTGCTGGAGCCATAGGATGTGAATTATTAAAAAATTACGCAATGATAGGGTTAGGAAATAATGGAAATATTATTGTAACTGATCCTGATGTAATTGAGAAATCCAATCTTAGTAGACAATTTCTGTTTAGAGAAAAACATATTAGATAACCTAAATCATATACTGCTGCCAGAGCTTGTTTAAAAATGAATCCTTAAATGAAAATTGTTGCTAGATTAGATAAAATATCCCCATAAACAGAACGTTTATATACAAATATTTTTTAATATGTGGATGTCATTACAAATGCACTTGATAATGTTTAAGCTAGATTATATGTTGATTCTTAGTGTATTGAACATATGAAACCATTACTTGAAAGTGGTACTCTTGGACCTAAAGGACATGTTTAAGTTATCCTACCAAATCTAACTGAAAGTTATGGAAGCAAGTAGGATCCAGAAGAAACCAATGAAATACCTTATTGCACTCTTAAAATGTTTCCTGAAGATACAAATCATTGTCTTGAATGGGCTAGGGATAAATTTGAAAAATTATTCACTACCAAAATATAATCAATTAGATAAACATTTGAATTTAAAGATATTACAACTGAAGCTTTAGAAACCACTCTTAAATTTTGTAAAAACAAACCAAAAAACTTCAATGATTGTATTTAATATGCTCTCAATAAATTCTATAAATATTTTGTATATGGAATTATGGATCTTATGAAAGCATATCCTTTAGATCATATTGTTAATGGTAAATTATTTTGGTCATCCCCTAAAAGACCTCCTTAAATTACATAATTTAAAGGGGATTAAATGCAAATCAAATTCATATAATCTGTTTCTTATTTATATGCTTCTGCTTTGTCTATTGAAATACCATAATAAATTGATTTTGAATAAATACTATTGAGTATCAAGCCTAAAGAATATAAAGAAAACAAAGAAAAATTACAGTAAATCTAAGATTAAGTTTAAAAAGAATCTTAGGCAAAGGCTCAAGAAGAAGAAAGTCAAGGAAATCAATAGTAAAGTCAATAGGAATTAATTAATCAAATTGTAGAATATTATAAAGATTATTATGAACTTACAGAATCAAATCCTAAAGTGTTAAAACCACTAGATTTCCTACCATAACCTATATAATTCGAAAAGGATGAAGATGATAATCATCATGTTGATTTCATTCAAGCTGCTTTAAATTGTAGAGCTTAAAATTATGGGTTAGAACCTTTAGATTGGTTGACAACAAAATTAAAA
Source organism: Paramecium sexaurelia (assembly GCA_000733375.1). NCBI lineage: Eukaryota > Ciliophora > Oligohymenophorea > Peniculida > Parameciidae > Paramecium > Paramecium sexaurelia. The sequence goes on from JPFM01000016.1 coordinate 233,325, forward strand.
GCAGGAAGAGTAAAATATTATATTAATATATTAGATTGTTCCTGCAATGGCCACAACAACAGCTTGTATAGCAGGTCTATAAACAATTGAACTAGTGAAAGTTATAAAAAAATTAATGATTGATGAGAATATAAAATTAGAAACATTTAAGAACATGTTCTTAAATCTAGCAATACCATACGCACTTTAATCAGAACCTGGAGAATGTCAATTTGAATAATTAAATGGTAAAAATTTTTCATTTTGGTCACGATGGGATGTACAATTTAATTCTCAATTAAACAATCTAGAAAAGTTTATAAATCATGCAGAATAAATTTTTGGTGAAAAAGTCACTTGTATAAAATAAAAAGCAAAATTGCTTTACTCTCCTATCATGTTTAATAGTAAAGAAGAAGAATTAACTTTACTCTAAACACCAATATATTTATTATTTGAAATATAAGATTATGAAGATTATGTCGAGCTAGATATAACATTCTAGAAAAGAATTAAATGCAGATTTTATTATTGAAATAAAACATTTCATTCAATTTGAGATATAATAAAAGATTTAATTTTATTTAATATTATAACTATTCAATTTTTAAGAATTTGTTAATATATATTATAAGATGATACTCAGAATAAAATCATCAAATAATTATAATCAGTTTCGAATTTGATTTATATTTAGTGTTTTTAATCAATTATCTTACTACTTTTAAAAGTATATTATCATTATAACTATAAGTTCTCTTTTTTAATGAAAATAGAATTTAAAAAATACCTGAATTATCAATAATAAAAAATGATTTTGTAAATTAAGATTTTAGAAGCAGGTATAAGTTTTAATCATGGGAATTAAAGAAAGTTAATGAAAATTTTATTCTTCTAAGAATTTACTATCAGATTGATACATATGTTCATATTTCTAGTAATTCTAAATTTATTTCTCAAAAATCATTTAAGAAAAAGGAAAATAAAATATTTAAACTCTTGTTGATCATTTTAAATTAAATATAAACATTATTTTTAATTATTTCATACAGGTTGATATGTATTCTGAAGAATCTTTTAGTTATATTTTATAGTTATTAATCGATTTTGATGAGAAATATAATATATATATCAATTAAACATTATTAATTTTTACAATGTTTAATTCTACTTACTTGTAGGTTTTTAAATAGATTTCATTAGAGTTGAATGGTTTAGTTATAAATAAATAATAAATTTTATTTTATGATTGGATAAAAATAGAATAGATCTTTCATTTATCAAATTTTTAATTAATAATTTACATTGTGATTTATAATAATATTTTATAATCATACGTCATTATGTAACCAATTGCTAACAGAATGCTAAATTACCTACAACCTCAAATGTATGCCAAATTCACAATGTTGGCAAATTAAAAGGGTTGTGTAAATTTAGGTCAAGGATTTCCAAATTTCCCATCTCCTTAGATGTTAAGAGATGCACTTTCAGAAGAGGCATAGATAGAATCTCTTTAATATACGATGACATCTGGCCATCCTAAATTATTGAATTCTGCTTCAAACTTCTTTGAGAAACAAATAGGATGCAAATTTAATGTGGATAAAGAAATTTTGGTTAGTTCAGGTGCTTAAGCTGTTTTGAGTTGTGTAATGCAAGGAGCACTAAATCCCGGAGATGAGGTTATCTTATTTGATCCTGCCTTCGGTAATAATAGTATACCTACTTATAGATTTATATCGACCTATGATAGAATTCTAAGGTGCAAGACATATTGGAGTTCCAATAATTCCAAAGAAATTAAATTCAAAATAGGATATTCTTAAAAGATACAAAAATGGAAAATTTGAATATTCAAAGGATGATGATTGGGACTTAGATTTTAATTATTTAGAAAAAGTTATCAATAAAAAGACTAAGCTACTATTATTAAATTCTCCTATGAATCCAATTGGAAAGTATATTTTTATTTGATTTTAGAATGTTCTCCACTGAAGAATATAATTAATTAGCTGATATTCTTGATAGACATCCTTAGGTAATTGTTTGTGAAGATGCAGCTTATCATCATATTACTTTTGGAAAATATTAACCTTTTAATTATCCTAGATGTATAACTCATCCAAGATTAAAGGATAGAACTGTTTGTGTTACAAGCGCTGGTAAAATGTATTCAGCTACAGGATTAAGAGTTGGATTTGCAGTTGGAAATGAAGAAATTATTAAAGGATTGAAAGCAGCATAAACATATCATATTTTTTGTTTGAACCCTGTGATATAGACTGCAACAGCAAGATGTTTAGACTAAACAATAGATGGGAAGTATTTTAAATAGGTGAAAGATTTATATGAAGAATAAGCAAATATGTTATTAAAAGGTTTAGTTGATAGTAGATTGAATATGAATTATTGGGTTCCTTAAGGAGGATACTTTGTGGTAACAGATATTTCAGAAATTTAAATTCCTGAGAAATATTTCAATGATAATGGGGTTAGATTAACTAGAGATTTCGCATTTGCTTATTACATGATTAATGAATTTGGAGTTGTTTGCATTCCTTGTTCTCCTTATTATGAAAACAAAGTCTTGGGATAGAACTATGTTAGATGGGCATTCTGTAAAACAACTGAAACTATCTAAGAGGCTATCAATCGCTTAAAGTGATTTTATCAATTATTTATATAATTTAATGAACGAGCTCACAGATGGTATTCTTATTTCTATTTTAGGGGAACTCTTAAAAAGAAGAGATTCTATTAAAATCGTATTCTTTATTGAATTTTCATAACTTTTCTATGCTTTTTTGAAATTAATCGCTTTAATAAGTATATTAACCAACACTACAGAATGTGAGTTATTCTATTATTTTCTTCTACTACTAATAACTGACATTATGTGTTCGATTGTTAACTTAATTGCTCTTTGCAATCTTTACTATTGTGATTATTAATCTATAGATAGAAGTTTAGAATATGTGGACAATCAAAGAATTTTATTGTAATATAATAATGAAGCCTATATTGATTTTATGACATTACTAGAAGCTATATCTAATAGATACTAACTACTTTATAATATAATAGCCTTATGTTATTTTGCTTTGTCAATATATGGCTTGTATAGTATAATAGATTAAAAATGTAACTATGAAGATGGCAGTGCAGCAACCGCAATTGCATTTATAATATTAAGCTTATTATACTTTCTAAGAAAATTGTATTTGCTTATAAGGTTATACAAAAAATATTAAATTTACAATATCATAGTATTAATATATTATTTATTGATTTTTAGAGTGTAAATCCTTAATAAGAGGATGATTGTTGTATATGTTTATAACTATTATAATAAAAAGTTGCTGAATTATAATGCAAACATAAGTTTCATTAAAGATGTATTTAAGAATGGTTTAAATCGAAAAGTAATTGTCCTATTTGTAAAAGGGAGTATGAAATTATGCATTCCCATAATTGATGATATTTATGATATGAAATCAATTATCTCTCATTTAAATATAATAATTATAAAAATACATGTAACAAAAGCAATCTAAAAAATCTAAAGAAGAGGAACCAATATTTAACGGAACATTCAAAGATCATAGTGACGATGAGAATGATGATATAATTAATAAATTTTGAAGTCATTATAAAAGAAAGAAATAAACGTTGGTTATGAATGTGTCAGGTAAATTATAAATCTAAAAGAGATACAAAATACGATGTTGTAAAATTTGTTGGTAAAAAAATATTCAAATGGATATTATAATATGAACCTGATGGAGTGAATTGGGATATGTTTTGGACTGATGCAGCTGTTTAACCTGAAACTTTAGGGAAAATGTAACGTAAGTTTGTTAAAAAATATTTTTAAAAGCCCATTAAAAGATTAATCATTTTCCTGGCATGTTTTCACTTGCACGTAAAAATCATCTTGGTAGAAACCTAATGAAAATGAGAAAATAGTTTCCAAATGATTATAAATTCTTTCCATAAACTTGGCTACTGCCAGCTGAATATGGAGATTTTAAAAATTAATTTGTCAAAGGAAAAGTAAGAACATTCATCGTTAAACCTGAAGCAAGTTGTTAAGGAAGAGGAATATTTCTAACTAGAAACATTAATGATATAAATCCAACTGATCATTATGTTGCATAAAGATATATGCATAGACCCTTTTTGATAGAAGGATTGAAATTTGATTTAAGAGTTTATGTATTATTGGCTGGAACAGATCCTATGAGAATTTATGTCTATTAAGACGGATTAGTAAGATTTGCAACTGAACCATATGTTACTCCTACAACAAATAATTTAGAAGATGTATGTATGCATTTAACGAATTATGCTATTAACAAAGAAAACCCAAATTTTGTTTTTAATAATGATGCTACTAAAATGGATGTTGGTCATAAAAGATCAATTAAATCAGTCTTTGGTAAGTTACAAGATGAAGGACATAACATTTAAAAATTGTGGTAAGATATGTATAAATTATTCATTAAAACTTTTTGCACTGTTCAACCAATACTCAATCATCATTATAAATCATGTTAACCTGATAATTATGCTAATAATATGTGTTTTGAAATTTTAGGATTCGATATATTTATTAATGATAAAATGAGACCATTTTTATTGGAAGTGAATCACACACCTAGTTTTACCACGGATACACCGTTGGACTCATTAATAAAAAAGAATCTGATTAGAGACACTTTAAAATTGATGAATGTAAGTCTTAAAGCTAAAGAAGAAATAATATCATCAAGAAGAGAATAATTATAGTAAAGAGTTTTGACTGGAAAGAAATAGAAATTAACATTGGAAGAGAAACAAATTCTAATCCAATAATGTTCTTAATTAAGAGATTAACATGAAAATAGTAATTTAGGAGATTATGTAAAGATATATCCATTAGAAGATGCTTCAGAATATAGTAAATTCATTGAATTTGCTTCTTAATTATAAGATAATTGGACTGGAGCAAGTAACTATAATTTATATTATTATTTGATAGATATAAGAAGAAATCAAAAGAAAGAGTAATCTGAAACACCTTAATCTTAAGCTAGCAAACCACCAACTATTCCTGTTAAAAAACCAAATACTCCATAAATGTTACCTAAAATTAGTGAAAGACAAAATAAAATTCATCAATCCATAGAACCATAAAATAATGAAGAAATAAAAAGCAAAACTTAATCAAGTTTAGGAAAAATTAAAAAAGAATAAAAAAGATAAGTATCTGATCCACCTTTACCAAAATAACATTAGAGTATGAGAAATGTATAATAAGCACCTTAATAATAATAATGTATTCCATCATAATAATTACAATTAAAATCATGTTTATAACCTAAATTATTTGAATTGGACATTTTAAGCTCTCAAAATAGATCAAACTCTTAAAATAAAAAATTAAATTAATTCAAACTACAATGATATCTTTATATTTACATTATTATGATATATTCACTATAAATAGTTGTTTTTAAGTAGATATTTATATTACTAATTTCTAAATTATTAAAATGAATAGTGTTATACAATTAAACTCAATCTCTATTAAAAATGAAACTAATTGCGGATATTGTAATGGAGTTAAATCAAATAAACTATGGGTTACATCTGGATTTTATTGTTACAAAATGAAAGTTGATGAATATCAATAGTTGTTGGATAGAGGATGGAGAAGATGTGGAGTCTATTACTACAAGCCTTCTCTTGCTTAAAGTTGTTGCTAAGCTTATGCACTTAGAGTCGTAGCATCTGAATTTTAATAAAGATTAACTCATGAAAAGGTTTTGAAACGAATTAAGAAAATTAAGCCAGTTCTTTCTGATTCAAGAAATATTCCATTATAATAAGAATAGGCAGAAAAAGCACAAACTGATGCATTTACAGATTTAATCAAGTAATAAATTTAAACAGATTTGGATTTAAGTGACCTAAGAATCCTACCAAAAGTTGGTTAACATTATGCATTTAAAAGTATATTATATAAAGAAGAAGAGCATATCAAATATTTTAAAAATGTTATTGATAATAGTTTGTTAAAAATTACATAATAATAGATGAATTCAATTTTTACTTTTGAAAATGAGGAATATTCAAAATTAATTTATTAAGCCTTTATTTCTTCAATTTCAGATATACAAATTTATGAGATTTTATTAGTTAAAGGATATCCAAATAAAGTAGAAAGTGATTGGGTTTTTGGATGCAATTTATTACCATATTGTTATTCTAAATTTATAACAATATCCAAAAAATTTAATTTATAAATCTAGAAACTTGAGGATAACATTAAATATATAGATTTAATTACAACTTAATTGTAAAATCTTGGATTTGATTTTAAGATATCAGACCAAGATAATCAATTATTGATCAAGACTCCTCAAACATTAAAAGAAAAAATACTAAAATCTAATGTTTTATATTTACTTTAGAAATATGATTTATCATCTAATTAAACATAAGTTAAATAAAAAAAATAACGATATCAAATTTAAATTAAGTGGGTTAAAGCATAATTTTAAGAAGATAGTTTTGAAGTTTATAAAAAATATCAAAAGTCTGTCCATGATAAAGAAAGAGTAAGTAAAATGAGTTATATAAATTTTGTTTGTGTTGATGCTCTTGATAGTTAAGAATTAGGATGTTGGCATATGAAGTATTATTTAGAAAACTAATTGATTGCTGTTGGTGTAGTTGATCTTTTACCTCATTCATTATCATCCGTTTACTTTTTTTATGATCCTAATTATAAAAAGTTTTCTTTAGGAGTTTATGGAGTTTTATCAGAAATAGAGTATATTTAGAAAAAGTAAGTCATCAATCCCTCTTTATAATATTATTATATGGGATTTTATATAATGGATAGTAAAAAGATGGCTTATAAAGCAGAATATACTCCTTGTGAATTATTATGTCCAAAAACATATAAATGGGTTTCATTATCTAAATAAATTAAAGAGAAAATCGAAAAAATTACTAAATATGTTTAAGATGTGGCATTAGTAGATGAAACTGAAGAAGAAAACAATAGCATCGTTTATTCCAAAGTAGATAATAATAACTTAAAAAATATTGATATAGAAAATTTTATACAATAAAATGTAAAGATTTCCTAAACTGGAAAATAGTTTACAGTTTCATAACTTAAAAAAAACTATCAATAATATTTCACGAATCTATTTAGGGATTTTTTAAGTAAGATAGGGGAAGAATTGATTAAGGAATTTTTATTTGCTGTTAATTGAAATAATATTTTATTTAGTCAATTCAACTTGTATTATATCAATTATAATATTATATATATATATAAGTTTATAAGTTTATAATCTTATCATATGTTAATAATAAAAATTCATGGCTAAAAACGTTATATAATTAATGAATTATATGTATATTAATATTTTCATATTCAAAATTATTAGAATTGATAATAATAAAATGACTGAAAAAGTTATCTAGATATTATTCTTGATAAATTATGAAATCTGTATGATACTATTGCAATATGAAGGTAATTAATTTAAAAAAAATTGTTTTAGCCTTTCAATAAAATATTACACTCATCATAAAAATTATTGATTTAATCATTATGGCATTGTGTGCTAGAATCTTATACTCTATAAATGATCAAAAGAAATCAGGTTATCCTTTGTTAATCCTTGGTATTTTAAGAATATCAGCCTAACTAACTTTGAGCTATTTTTACAGACAAAAAATTTTATTAGTAATTATAAACTTAAATCTCATTCATTCAGTATTTCAAGAATAATTAGCAAATGACTTCAGTTTGGCTAAATTACCTCATTTATATATTATTGGGAATGTGTTTTTTGAAGAACAATTTTCTGATTATTTTATTAATATTGCGATTGGATTAACTTGTTTATCAATAATCTTATCATTTCGTCAAATTAATTATAAATAAAATTCTGAAAAGAATCCTCAAAAGGAATCAAAAGATTTTGATATATGTATATCAGCATTACCTTAAAAAGAGTTTGATCCTTATAAATCAGAAGATATGAATGCCTCTAACTATAAAAGTCCTGTATATGGAGGATTATCTCCTTTGAAGGAACTTTCAAAATCAATGGATTCTGTATTGATGGATGAATAGTAAATTATATATATATATATAAATAAGTGCTTGGATAAAGGGATAATAATTTATTGTACTAGATGATTAAGATAATGTAATAATTTAAACTTTCAATGTTGGTGATTTTTCAAGAAATTCATTTAGTAATTCGATTGAGAATGAAAGTGTAGCTGCGATTTTAAATTTGGCAATAGTATAAGGTAATCGAGATTTTCAAGATTTGATTGCAAGTAGTGGGACAATTAATTAAAATAGATTTACTTTAAAAGAATTGATTAATAAATTGATAGGAGATTATGAACTTTATAAAAATAATTTATTTTTAATAAATAAAGTAGATGCTTAATGGATGAATGATTGGATCATTAAAATATTTTTGGTAAATAAAAATAAGAAAACTTTATTTTTATTTAAATAGAATAAAAAGAAGTAGTATTTTAACCTTCTTTTTAAGCATTTTCTTAATTTGCTACTTACATAACTCCTAGTTTAAATTCAATAATGACTATATCAGTTTTGGCAGAATCAGATGCATAAATAAATGATTATATGTTAGAGAAGTATTTTTATCCAATTAGAATCTCAAGTGTGATTGTTTATCTTTAATTAGCAAATATGAGAGATTTTAATCTTCATAATTAAAAGAAATTATTATTAAGAATAACTTCTGTTGAAATTTCATAGATTTGCGAAGATTTAATAATTATGGTATAAGATACATCTAAAGCAAAAGGAATTGAAATCAAATTGGAACATGAAGCAACAGAAAACAATATTGAAACTGATGCAGAAAGAGTAATGTAAAATTTTCAATATTTTAGTTAAAATAATTGATGCTACCATTAATTAAATATTGCATAAGATAAACTAAAGATGATAATATTTTAATATCTTGGAAAATGTTTAATTCCAAAACATTCTAAGTCATCATACATACTCCAATCAATATTGATGAAAAGGATTTAAGAATAATAAGATTAAATTTAAAAAAACCATCTTTATAATTCTCTGAATTTAGTATTTGTCATATATTAGCTCAATATTTATCAGGATCTGCCAAAAAAGGGTTAGAGATTGCATAAGTTGAACCTTATGGAACAGCTTTCAAATTTACATTGCAATCATTTAATATTAATAATGAAGAAATGAAAGCAATAAGATTGATAGGATAAACTCATTATTAAGAAACTTCATTAAGTTAGTTATTAGCATATTAAGAAACATCTAAATAGAATGAAAAAACTTAAACTTTATTTAGAGAAGAATCTAATAAAGTATCTATGGATCATTCTCTTCATTTTTCTTAATCTAGAATATCAAAATAATTTAGTTAAAAGTATTCAGAATATTAGAGCAATTATGTTTCGCAAATATCTAAATTGAAAGCAGATTCGGTTAATATTCCAAATTCTAAATAGAAAGATTCTCATTCTTTTGATTAAATAGTAAATATATTTTATTAAGATGAAGAGAATAAATAACAGAAAAGACTAAATTATTAAACTACACCATCATAATCTAAATATTAATTACCTCATTTCCCAGAAACAGCAATCAATAATAGTCTAGGTAATAGTGCAAATGGAAATAATAGTGGAGGAGTTGGAAATACTTTATTGAATGATCCTCGAGAAAGAGAATAAACATTTTTGAGTCAACCCTAGCTAAGTGAACTAAAATAATAACCTACATCATCAAATCTCTTCCTAGATTTTGGAACAGATCCTCTATCCCCTATTCAAATACCAGTCTCTGTATCAGCTAAAATGTAAAGTGAAATCATTAAATTTTCAACAACTGGAAGATGTTGTTCGAGAGTTCTAATAGCAGATTGCGAATATCAAAATATTTAAATTTTGGAAATGATTTTATCAAGATTTAAAGTAAATTCTTAAAGAGCATTCAGTACTGAAGATGTAATAAAGTTATTAGAAACAAAAAAAAATGTAAATGTGGTAATATTGGATTTGTTCTGTATTTTATAAATGTGGATTTACCAAAAAGAGGAGGTTTATGGTTAAGCAGATACATTAAGGATAAAATGACCTAAAAAGGATATATAATTGGAACAACAGGACTTATTGAATATTATTCTAAAATTGAATATTATAGGAATGGAATAGATTAATATATCAGTTTACCTTTTGATTTAGCAGAAGTTAGCAAAATTTTATAAATATCTCAACACTATTGATTCATATCAATTTTAATATTAGAACTTATATAATAATATATTTATAACGAAAAACATAAATTTGTATATTACTACATGATAAATAAAGTTAAAATATGGTATTGAAAATAATAAATAATCAATTGCAATATTGTCTTCTTAAATCTTAAACTTTTTATAATTCAGCAACTCTTTCTATAATTTCATCTTTGATTCTTTGCTTTAATTTAGGTTCATTCAAATGTTCTATTTCCTGGAGAAATTCTTGTCTTTCCTCTATTTCTTTCATGATAGATGAGAAGAGAATCTCCAATTCAATTTAAGGATCTCCTTATAAAGTTGTTGTATCAGATTAATTGTCAGGTTTTAATCCAGTAAAATATAAGTCTTTTTTATGCATTTTTTTAATAGCATTTTAAGTTGTTTCAGAATCTTTCAGAAATGCATCATTATTGTTAATATTTATTTCAGGTAATTCAGCACCTTTAGGTAATGCTCCTCTTTTATATTTAAATACTCTTTATAATTGTTCGATTAATTTTTTTCTATCTTGTCCTTGAACAGCAGGTCTAAAGAATTTTCTACCTTCGTAATATTTTTCAATTTCCTTTCTAATTTCTGCTTCTGGTTTTCTTTTTTAGATGAAATCAATTGGAAAATATTATTATTTTATTTTAGGTTCTTCTTTTGGATATTCAATTACGGTTTTTTATGGACATTATTTTTATGTTTTAACTTTTTCAGCATCTAACTACTCTTATGTTTTTTATTTGGGTTTAGGATAATTTATTTTTGGTTTTTCATGAGCATTGTATAATCCAAATAGTTCCTTTCCCAAAGAAGTTTCTTTTCCAAAAATCTTGTACAAATTTTTCCTTTCTTCTTTTGTTTGAGGATCATCTTCATCAGGTAAAAATTAATTATTCATAATAATTATAATTAGAACAATGTAATAAAGAGAAATGAGTGAAGAAGTAAGGAATGACAATCCTTACAGTAGATTGATGGCATTGAAGCGTATGGGAATAGTTGAAAATTATCAATAAATAAAAGAGTTTACAGTTTTGGTTGTTGGTGTAGGTGGAGTAGGATCAGTTTTATGTGAAATGTTAACACGTTGTGGAATCGGCAAATTGATTATGTATGATTATGATAAAGTAGAATTAGCAAATATGAATAGGTAATGTTGTTATTAAAATCTATAGATTATTTTTCACACCATAACAAGTAGGATTATCTAAAGTTGAAGCAGCTAAATAAACTTTATTGAATATTAATCCAGATGTTGTAATTGAAGCTTTTAATGAAAATATCACATCAGGAAAAGGTTTCAATTAGTTGTTGGATAGAATGTAAAAGGGTGCTCTTAAAGAAGGACCTGTAGATCTCGTTTTAAGTTGTGTTGATAATTATGCTGCACGCATGACGATTAATAGTGCATGTAATGAATTAGATTAAGTATGGATGGAAAGTGGAGTTTCTGAAGATGCTATGTCTGCACACATTTAATTGATGCTTCCTGGCGAAACTGCATGTTTTGCATGTGCAGTCCCTGTTGCTGTTGTTGAAGATAATGAATAATAAATAAAAAGAGAAGGTGTGTGTGCAGCATCATTACCAACAACTATGGGCATTACTGCTGGATTCCTAGCTTAGAATACTCTTAAGTATTTATTAGGTTTTGGATAAACCACATTTTTACTTGGTTATAATGCTTTAGCTGACTTTTTTTAAAATTATGCTATTATGCCTAATCCTGAATGTAAAGATCATAATTGTTTGAAAAGATAAAACCTTAATTCAGAGAAATTAAGATTAAATAAATTATAAAAAAGAAAAGAATAATCTCAACAGAAACAATAAATTGTTCATACTGAAAATGAATGGGGAATAGAGGTTGTACCTGACGATATCCCAATTAATGAAACACAAATTTAATAATAATTATTAAATTAATAATCCTAATAGCAATCATAATAATAATAATAATAATAATAACAATAATACACTATTGATACAAATAAAGATAATAATAATTTAGAAGATTTAATGAATCAATTAAAGAGTTTACAATGAATTATCTATATACATTGTTCATATATATGTATCAATTCGTTTTATATACTATATTAAAGAAACATTTAACTGTTAATTATTATTATAAATTGTTTGGTATTTTATACTTTATTTACAATAGATTTAGATTTATTAAATAATTTACAAATTAGAAAATTCTTCTAAATATTAATACCAAATATCAATATTCAAAGAACTAGCTACTTTCTATAAAATCACTTATTTAGAATTTATTCTTCTAATTAAGTTCATTTTATCAAACCATTCTTAAGTTTGTAAAATCGTCAATTAACTTTAACATTATCAGATTTTACAAAGCTTCTGATTAAATCTTATTTATTTAAAAATCACTTATAGATTGTTTATTTTCCTCAAAAAATATAAAGATTTGGCAAAGAATTATAGGATTGATTATGATGCTTAATCTTTAGAATGAAAATTAAATTGTTAAAAGTTTATAGAAACTTTAAAGTTTTGATATTTCATCCAATTATATATTTATCAATACAATTAAAACTTCTTTTTAATTATTCAATCGTATCATTAATTTTGTTGATAAATAATGTATCATAGAAATAATAATCGAAACCATTTATTATAACTTTGTAATTTAAGTAATAATCTTTTTTGGATTATTAATTCAAGATGAAATCAATTTGAGTACTATCAAATTAACTTAATATGTCTTTTAATCATTAATAGAATAAAAAAAAATTATAATTAGAATGATGATAAAACTATTTGAGTTTGTGATAATTTTAGAAAAAATAATTGCTAATTTAATAAAAGAAGAGAGCTTATTAAAAGAAAATTCTAAAAATTTATGATATCATATTGATATTATAAATTATGATAAAATTAAAAAGTTTAATTGGAAACATTCTATAAACTTATTAAATGATTGTTTTTAATTTAATATTAAAAAATATCATTTAAGTTGGGAAATCATTTATTCGATTTGAAGTAATGTGTTTAATTATAAATTAAGGATTGAGGAACTAAAAATAGTTTATTAATTCAATTAATAAATTGAGAGGAATTTCAATTGCACTAATAAATCAAAGTCAAATATATTTGAATAATATATCCGATAGATCTATTACAATCTGTTATAAAGAAGAATGATTCATTTAATATATTTGATAAGATATAATACTGAACTATTATTTTTATGTCGCTAAAATGACTTTTGATAAATAAATATTAATGAATTAAATATATTCAAAGCCACTCGATGAAACTTGTGATAATCCATAATTACATGAGGCTACAAAAATGTTTCTTACTATGAATAAAGAGAATCATACAAGAGAAGAATTACATTACATTTTATAAAGGATGGAAGAACTGCCTTACTTTAAACAATTCGTTTCTGAGAAATTGCAGAAAGGTACACAAAGGAATGATATTTTGGAAGTATTTTTATATTAAGTAGTTTATAGTTATGTTCTCGTTTGAGGATGGAATACTTTAAAGGAGGAGAAGTGTTATTCTAAGAGAATGATACATCAAATGATAAACTTTATATGATATAATATGGAGAAGTTATGTTAATGAGGTAGAAAAAGATGGATTAGTTGATGTCATTATAGAGATAGAATTCAGAACAAGTTCAATAACCATAACTAAAAATGGCATAAATTCTAAATGCTAAGAAGTTTACCAACAAGATAATAAGACATCATAACATTCATAAGGAGACTTCTATTTCTAAAGAAGATAAATTATAATTGGAAAATAAATATGGAGAATGTATAAGGCTATTAGGAGTTGGTACAGGATTTGGAGAGAAAGCTTTAGTTGAGAATATTCCTAGGTCCTTAACTGTTGCATGTTATAGTCATGAAATGTTTGTAGTAGTTTTAAAGAAAGATGATTTTATTACTTATTAGATGACGTTTGAGAAAACAAAGAAGGAGAAATAGTAATTAATGTTCAAAATATTCAAAAGTAAAATTAATAAATAAATAATTTTAGATGTAAATAATGAATATTCATCTTAAAGATTGGAAAGTATGATTTATAGTTGTTAAACAATAACATACGATAGAGGAACTTAGTTATCAACAGAGGATGAAGAAGGTGATGCATTCTATTTAGTGATAAATGGAGATTTGACTTTATAAAAAAAAGTTGATAATAGAAATGTTTCTTTATGTATAATATCGTCAGGACATTTAATTGGAGAAGAAATTATAATTAATAAGACAGGAACATATGAATATAGTTGTATAGTTACATCATTGTTTGCTACTGTTATTGTTATAGATGCAAATGAATTTATTCATAAGTTTCCTGAAGAATGCAGATAGTAATTAATTGAAGATTATGGTCCTAAAACTTAAAATAGATAGAGATTATTATAATTATTATTATAGAAGAAGAGAGCTTAACATTCGTCAAATAAATTTTTAACAAATGAATAGGTAAGATTATTGACAGAGATCGATGATGTAGTAATAGATTAGGATAAAATACATATTGTTGAAAGTTTAAAAAAGTAAAAGGAAATTCAATTGAATTAACATTTTTTAACTAAATATTCAAATCCCAGCGTTTAAAATTATTGCATTTCTAAAATAATAGATAGAGAAAAAACATTTCATAAATTAATAAAAAGTTGTGAATTTTAGGAATTTGATTTTGGATATGGAAGTAACGATATTATCAAAAGAAGAAGATTTATGTTAGAAAATAAATTAAATTTAAAGAAACCCCCTGAAAATTTTTTAAAACCCAAATTTCATATTCTTCCTCTAACTGTTAAAAGAGATTTAGTCAAAAATTTTAGACTCAACAACAAAAAGAGTGTTTGTTTCTCTAATTTTAATATTACGACACTTTCAAAAGTTTAACAAACAAAGAAACAATCTCCTTTGAAAATAAAGGAGGTAATGACAGCTCGACCTTCATAATAATAATATGATAGTTATAGTACACATATGTTTACTTAAATTGATGACAGACAATCACTTTGATTATAGTTTTATGTGATGTATAATGATTACATATATTAATTTATTTTATGTCGAGATCATCATCCAGAAGAAACAGTTAAGCAATCGGTTCTCTATTAAATTATGCAAACTCTGATGATACTTATAATGTCAAAGCCATCATTTATGAAAATCATAATCAAAATTTGCTAATCCTTAAAACACAAAAATTATATACTTGTATAAGATTTGATAATAAAAGTAATTCATCTTTCTTGTTACAACAACAACGAACAATTAAGTGAATTGTATTTTTAATACATTTAAGCATAAATAGATAAAAATATTCATACAAAATAAGAAGTTGAGTAATGGGTTAATTAGCAAAATGATGAAGGGTTCACAGCATTACACCTTGCAGCATACCGAGGCTCATTGGTATTCTTATTTATAATATTAGAAAACAATAAAATTGCTTGAATAATATGGGGCTGATTACCGAATCAAAAATTATAATGGTATTATAGCTTGTTATAAAAGATCTAACGGTCTTACATACTGCATCTTAAGGAGATTGTCCATTGACAATATATTATTATCTTTAAAAAGGAATATAAGTTAATGTAGTGGATAATAAAGGTTCATCACCATTACATTGGGCTGCTTATTCTGGCGCATTCAATGCAGTAAATTTTTTGATCTCATGGAATGCTAATTTAAATCTTTAAGACACAGATACTTCTGTTACTCCATTACATTTAGCAACGATGTAAGCGAATTCTAGAATAGTTCGGAAACTTTTAATGAAGGGAGCAGATCGTTCATTAAAAGATTCAAGCGGTAAAACTGCTTTAGACTTAGCAATTGAAAGTGATTTTAAGACTGTTGCAACAATGATTGTAAATATTGGTAATCAACATTAGCGAGATAAAAATGATATTCTTATTTTTTGTAATGTTCGATAACCATTCAGACCTGTCACTTAAAAGAGGAGTAGTTTAATTGCCTTTCTAACTATGTATCTGACTTGCTTTATGCTAACTGTAGTGTTCACTTTTCCATGTAAATATCTTATTTAATAGTTATTAGTTGTTTATAGTACAATTTGGATGTGGATATTTTTTGCATTAACAAGCATGACTGTTATATTTTTCTTTATTTCATGTTCAAAAGATGCTGGAGTAGTAAAACCAGATAATAAATTAGATATGTTATAAATATTGGAACGATATGATTGTTCAAACATTTGTGCTGATTGTAAAGTATTTTTACATACACTAATAGTAGTTAGTTAGACCTAAAAGATCAAAACATTGTGATGTTTGTTAGTAATGTGTTATGGTTTACGATCATCATTGTCCTTGGATAAATAATTGTGTTGGAGCAAAGTAAATAAATAATTTATACAACTAGAAATCACTTTGTGTTTTATTTTTTTATTATCAGTTTATCTTTGGAAATTATTCTACAATTCTTTATGCAATGTTCTCATTATAATTTCATTATGGTTCAGAGATGGTTTTCATTTACTGAAGATTGGCTTTTGATAGGTAAAAAAGTTACATTTTATTATGTCATCTTATATTGCTGTATATTTATTTTACCATTAGGGTAATAAATATTAATAATTTAGAGTTTTGATTTATATATAGACAATAAATTTATTGACAGGATAAACTACTTTTGAGAGACACAGTTTGGGAGCTCCTGGTGCGAAAGATGTAAAGTCGAATGAAAAAAGTGCAATAAATTAAAGTGAGGATTAATCAATGGAATCCACTGAATAAGGTTAAGGCGGATCATAATAATTAAATAAGGATTAATAATTACAAATTGAATAATCAAATTTGAGTTTGGGAAATTGTTTTGAAATGTGTTTTATTAACAAAAAGAAAAAAGAATATAGTAGTGAATTAGCAACAGAATTTATCGAACTCTGATTTATTATATAAATAAAATTAAAATGCAAAAATTCGAAGAATTAAAAATAGCAATTACTGGAGCTGCTGGTAATTTAGCTTCCGCATTGTATTACTAAATATATTGAAATATAGTTATCCTCTTTTAGGATCTGGTTAAGTATTTGGATCAACTTAGAAATTCTCATTGTAACTATTGGAATTACCTGAGAAATTACAAGAATTGGAAGGAATTAAAATGCAAATATAAGATTGTGCATTTCCTCTATTGAATAATGTGATTGTGTCAAGTGATCCAGCAGTTGCATTTAAAGATGCAGATGTTGCAATATTTTTAGGAGCAATGCCTCGAAAACCAGGAATGGAAAGAAGTGATCTCTTGTAAATGAACAGAGAAATATTTATACAATAGGTTTAATATTGAATTTATTAATACAGGGTTAAATCTTAAATGAATAAGCTAAAACAACTGTTAAAGTTTTAGTTGTGGCAAATCCTAGCAATACTAATTGTGCTACTTTGGCTCATTAGTGTACTAAAATCCCATAATAAAATTTTACATCTCTTATGTAATTAGATCATAATAGATGTGTCTCAACTGTATCATAACTCTTATTATTTTAGCTCGCAAGAGAAGCCAATACAACTATTGATTAAATAAAAAGAGTGATTATATGGGGAAATCATTCTCTTACATAATATCCAGATATGACCCATTCAATTATCAACGGTAAATAAGCATCAGAAACATTTTCAAAGGATTTCTTAAGAAATGCTCTTATTTAGTAAGTTTAATAAAGAGGAGGATAAATATTATAACTATCTAGAGGAGCGAGTACAATCTCAGGAGCTATTGCAGTGAAAGATCATTTAAGAACATGGTTTTTAGGTACATCGTAAGATAATTGGACATCTTTTGGAGTATGTTATTTCAATATATAAGGTAATATCTGATGGAAATCATTATGGAATTCCCAAAGGTATATGTTTTTCTTTGCCTGTGATTTGTAAGGAATTTGAATTTTAAGTTGTTGGAGATGTAGAATTAGATGATTTCTCTAAATAAAGAATTCAACTATCTTTAGTCGAATTACAAAAAGAGTAATAATGATTAATAAAAAATGATAATTATTTATAAATGGATCAGAATTATGATAATGACAATATTATAATATTTGTTAAGTCTGCTAGCACATTACTCTTATTTCTAATTATTTTGTTTACAGCTAATCTTCCATACAAATCAAAGACATTTAGAGAAAATAAAGTATGCATTCATATTATATTTTTAGCCATTAGTGTCTATTAGTCAAGCATTTTCAGGAGGTTTATTTTTATCAGTTGCTCTCTTACATTTATTGCCTGAATCATAGAACAAATATGAGTAATCATAAAACTCTGGAGAAAATTAAAACAAAGAATTATTTCCTTTTCCATTTTTAATTGCAATTCTAAGCTTTGCATTAATTTTATTTATTGAAAAAATTGTGACAAATCATAAACATTCACATTCAGAAGTACCTGATTTAATTATTAAAATAGCATGTAGATGTATAACCTACATAAAATGTTGAATTACTTAAAACAGATGAGAGTGTTTGTTGTAGTTAAATTGGAGCATGTTGTAATTAAGTTGAAAGTTAAGCATAAGAGGATCTATTAAGAAATGCCATCTCTTCTTAAGTTAAAATGGCTCAAAGAGTAGGTTTCAATGAAATAAAAAATAAAACTAAAATTACAAAAACTAATAAATCTTCGAACTTAACTCCTTATTTACTATAATTGGCAGTAGGAATTCATGCTATCTTCGAAGGTTTAGCTATTGGAATAGAAACGAATCTTAGTCGATGCATAGGAATTGCATTAGCAGTTTTTTGTCATAAATGGGTATATATCAAATCAAATAAAATATAGGCTGAAGGTCTTACTTTAGGACTGACATTTAAAAAGGCAAAGGTTACTCATTCAAAAGCAAAAAAGCTTATAGTTCTCTAAGCTTTAATGAATCCATTAGGTATTTCGATAGGATGGATTTTGTCATCAAATAGAATTCTTATCGTGAGTATATTTTATGCAATTTCTGCAGGAACATTTTTATATATATCCACAATTGAAGTGATTGTAGAAGAGTTCAATGTAGCTAGATACAAACTTTTAAAATTCTTAGCATTTTTAATAGCTATAGGATTTATTGGTTCGATTTGGTTATTGGAACAAATAGATTTTTGAAGATACTAATTTATGGTATAAATGAAAATTAATGTATTAAAAAATTAAACTTTGTCTTTTGTCTTTTCTTCATCTCCAAATTTTAAGAATAACAACTTGTTCTTTTCTAGATTCTAACTCCCCGATAACTGATAAAAGTTTATGTTTTCCTAATAGAGTATATAAAATCTATTCATTATTATTCTTTTATGAAGGATGAATAAAAATAATGTTAATTGAAGAAAATTGCATTAAAATTATTATCAAGTAGAATTATAATAAAATTTGGAAAGATTTAGATATTATAATGAATTCATTGATCAATAACAATGTTTATACAATTTATCTTATTTATTTAAACCAATACCAATTATGATGGTGTCATCATCTTACTTATTAATTTTTCAGATGATATTAAATTGGAATTAAAGTTAATTGATCTTAATACATCTTTATTAAATATGTTTTAAAAGATTAAAATAGAGCACCTATATAATAAGTCTTAAATATTTCTAATATTTAAAGTTTTAGAGAACCAAAAACATGATAGAAATAAATGCAATAAAAAGTAATTTAATAAATGTTTAGATATTATTATCAAATTGCTAAAACTCATTTACTATTCAAAATAATTAATATATAAATATGCAATTTTATGATTTCCTTCCTGCTCCTAATCCATTAATATAAGCTACTGATCCTGAAATGAATACTAAAATGTATCCTAAATAAGTTAATTAGAATACAAATTAAAAAAAGAGATGAATATAATCCCAGAGATTCAAGTATGAATCTCTGGGATTATTTTACAGATAATAAATAAAACCTTGTTTATTAAAGATATGATAATTATCCTTGGTCAATGATTCCTTTAAATAATCATCGATTTACATCATCTATTTTTTTTGATTGTAAAAAATTGATTTCTTTGAACAGAGAAATCAAATTAACTGAATTTTAATCTGTTTTATACAAGAATCTTTTCCCTTCTACTATGAAATAAAAAGACTTTAAACCTTTATAACTTGAATAAGAATCTAAGAACTATTCTGGATTAAAATTTGATTCGCATTATGAAAGTTCAAACCTTTTTGCATCATTTAGAATTAATACAAATGAATATGATTTGATTATGCAAAATGATACTAATTCTAAAGGAAATACATAATGGTTTAATTTCTCTGTAGAAAATACCCAAAAAAATGTTGTAGTTACATTTAACATTATAAACTTTGTAATTTACATAATATCATAAAGCCTCACAGATAAAAAATGAGTCATTATTTAATAAGGGTCAACGACCAGTCATCTATTCAATTAAATCAAATAAAAATAAAGGGACATCTTGGATTAAGGCAGGTAGTAATGTTGTTTATTTTAAAAATAAATATAGAAGAGAAAATAGTACTACGAAAACTTATTACACATTAAGTTTTTCTTATAAGTTTGAATATTCTAATGATAAAGTTTATTTTGCTTAATGTTATCCTTATACATATACACATTTGAATACATTTATTGATAGATTCATTAGAACAAATAAAGTAAAATTAAACACTATATAAGTATTCAACTGTGTCAGATTTATGCAAAACAATAACAAAATTAAATTGTCCATTAATTACAATTGGAAATGGTAAAAAAGCAATTTTGCTCATGGCAAGATAACATCCTGGAGAGACTCCAAGTTCTTTTGCTATAGAAGGAGCTATAGAATTCTTAATTAAAAATTGTATAGAAGCTGAAATGTTAAGGAATTACTTCACCATATATATAATTCCTATGATTAATCCAGATGGAGTTGTTTTTGGAAATTACAGATGCAATTTATATGGCACTGATCTGAATAGAATCTGGTTAAATCCACATAAGGAATTCCATGATTCTGTTTGGTACATAAGAGATTTAATTAAGCAAATTAATTAAACAAATGAATTATGTATGATAATAGATTTTCATGGGCATTCAAAAAAGTATGAAGATTGTCTAAAAATAGATTGAATAGTTTTTTTTATGGAAATAATGGAATTGACTAATTAAAATTATTTCCTCTAATTTGTTCTAAAATTTCAAAAATGGTAAATTTAAAAGACTGTTCTTTCAGCATTCATGAGTGTAAAAAGAAAACTGCAAGAGCTGCATTATAAGAAGAGGTGAAAAGCGGATATATTTATACACTAGAAACATCTTTTTATGCATATAGGAGATAATTTATCCAAGATTTCACAGATATCAATTATAAAGAATTAGGTTTAGATATTGCACTTTCAATATTTAAATTATTTTAATAACAAATGATTTAATCAACATTGGAATAAAATTTAAATTTGAAATTACCTACAATGATGAATTAATCTTAAAATAATGAGATAGATACGTTTATTAAAAATTTCGATTTGAGTCAACTTTAATTAAACTAGAATGATTCTGGTAGTGATTCAAATCCTGAAGAAGATACATTGCAAGAATAAGAATAGTTATCACTTATAGAATCTAGGAAGTAGAGTAGGGCTTATTTAATTACTAAAAAGAGGATAATGAAAATTGATAAATGTACTTAAACAGATATATCTCATTATTAAAATTTGATGTTAGATGAGAAGGTTTTATCTAAAATTGAAGAGTAAGTAAAAACATTAAGAAAAAATAATTATATGGAAACCATAGGAGTTTTAAGTAATGATGTAGAGTTTTAAGAGGGGTAGAAATCTCAATTTTCGTAAACTAACATCTCATTGTAATAAATTCTAGGGAAAATGTCAGTATATCATGTAAGAGTTTCAAATAAGTAAAATTTAGTTTTATACAAAATAGAAATTCTATATATTAGCATTAATTTACAACTTAATCTAATAAACCAGTTGTAATAGTTTTAAAGAATCCCTATTCAAATAAAGAATTATAATAAAATTAGATTACATCTTATTAATAAGAATAATTGTCAATAAAAAATAGAAGAAGAGCTGCATCAATAAATGCAAGGTCTTCCCTAGAATCTAAAAGATTAGCAAACGATAGAAAATATAGCATTTAGCATTATCATGGATAAAGTAATTAATAAAATACACCAACAAACTATTTGACTTAGGAAATGACATTTGATAGGATAGCCAATATAAGTAGGCTTAGATACAATGAAAAATAATTAATGAAAAACCAATTTTGATATAAGTAAATTAATTTCTAAAATGTATATAAATATAGTTTTTATTATTTAAATATAATTAAATTAATGTAATTTCAACAAGAATTATAATTATATACATCTCTTCTATTAATTAATTCAGTACTATAAATACTGCTTAAAGTTTTATTAAATTGATTCAGGAAATAATTATTTTAAATCATTAATTATTGATAATATTATATTATGTTAAACAACAAGAATATAATATAGGGTGAAAGTTTCAGAAATTTATTTGATATATTATATTAATCCATGTATACAAACTATTATTCACATTTACCATAGGATAATTATGAATTAAACATATTATAACCACTTAAATTTTCCTTAAGAGTTTTAATGTATTATTGTTTATTAAATTGATATTATAAATAATTTATTCTAATATTTAACAAATTAAAATGAATTTCGGTGATGATGAAATATGGGTTAATCACCCTAAATTTGTTTGTCTTATAGCTAAATTTGACAATTAAGAAAATAAGTTATTCATTACTAAATAAGGGATAACTTAGATAGATAAAGAAATAAGAGAAGAATATATAGATGAGAAATCTAATATCAAAGTTGATCCATTGGCTAAATAAGGAGTTAATGATTTACTAGTAAAATAAAGATAAATAATAAGCTCTTAAATGAATTAAATGAGTTTAATTGTCTTCATGGAATAAGAATGAGATATTCTAAGAAATCTATTTATACTTAAGTTGGCACTCCAATTTTGGTTGCTATTAATCCATACTAATATGTACCTGAATTTTATGATTAAAAAATGGTTTCATTCTTTAAAAAAGAAATGGGAAAAATAAATTCGTATTTATTATATAATAAATTAGAATTTCCAAGGATACTCTTTAATAAAAACTTAGAGATATTGATCCCCATCTATATAAGGTAGCTTAAATGTCTTTAGATTAACTATTTGAAGAGACTACTAAAACCAATGTGAGAATTTGCTCAATGATTATTTCTGGTGAAAGTGGTTCAGGCAAAACAGAATCCACTAAAATAATACTTAAATATTTAGCAGCTGAATAATTAGGACAAAAATCTAAAGCACTTTCTGTCGAATAATAAGTTTTTGCTTCTAATCCACTTCTAGAGGCATTTGGGAATGCTAAAACAGCTAGAAATGATAATTCAAGTAGATTTGGAAAATTCATCCATTTATATTTTAATCCTGTTACAAAAAGAATTACAAATGCTAAAATTGATAACTATTTATTAGAAAAAAGTCGAGTTGTTAAATTAAGTTTGGTAGAAAGAAATTATCATATTTTTTATTAATTAATTGCTGCATAAATTCCTGAACTTAGTATTAATTTTCATATTATTAGAACTTGGATAAGCTAAGTAGTATCATTATTTAAAATAAGGAGATTTAAAATATACTAAAAATGAATTAGAAGAATTTAAAGAAACATCTGAATGTATGGATAAAATGAACTTTACTCCTTAAGAAAAATAATTCATTTTTTAAGTATTGGCAGGTATTTTACATTTAGGAAATATTTCTATTTAAGGAGATGCAAATAAGTCATTTATTATAGAAGATTTCTCTTTAAAAGCGTCTTGTTAATTATTAGGATTGGATTCAGATGATATGACCAGAATTATTTGTAAAGTATAAACTGTTATGGGAAAAGAAGTTATTATGAAAGAAAATAATATTGATTCGGCAAGTAGTGCTAGAGATACACTTGCAAAACATATTTATGACAAACTATTTAATTGGCTAATTGAAAGAGTTAATTCTTAACTTTCAGTTTTTACAACTGCTCAAAATTAATAAAATAAATCTTAATATATGATAGGAATTCTTGATATATTTGGGTTTGAAATATTTACGGATGAATAAGGAATATAAACTAATAGTTTTGAATAATTAAATATTAATTTTACAAATGAAAAACTTCAATAACATTTTAATTCCCATATGTTAGAAACAGAATAAAGTATCATATATTATAATAAATATTCTAGGTGAATATAATTTAGAAAAAATACAATGGAATCACATAAAATTTCCTGATAACAAACAAATCATTGATGTAATTGAAAATTCAAATTTATCTATTTATAAATTACTTATAGACTAAACTATTGCTCCTAAAGGCAATGATAGAGAATTTAGCAATTCTTTTAAAAAATTACCTAGGGATTGTGTTTTTAATGTCTAGGATTTATTAGCATAAGATTCTGACATTAAAGTAGATAAAAAACATAAAACAGCTAAATTTGATTGGTTTGGAATCAAACATTTTGCTGGAAGTGTGATATATAATGTCTATGGATTTATTGACAAAAATAAAGATACTATTAATCAAGAAGTACATTAAGTATTACCATAAAGCAAAAATTTAATTATTAGAGAAATTTGGAAAAGTCATTAAATAACAAATACAAATATTAAATAGAATAATGTTATTACTAGATTCTAAAATTCACTTTAAGAATTACTTGAAGTTCTTAATAAATCACTTCCTAAATATATAAGATGCATCAAACCTAATAATACAAAAACTGCATTTGAATTTGATGCTTAAGAAGTAAGAAGATAAATGAGGTGTGCTGGTTTACTAGAAGCTATCTAAATTAGAAAAGCTGGATACGAAATTAGACTTAATCATGTTGATTTTATGAAAAAATATAGATATTTAATCAAAGGAAAACCATCTAATATCAATTAAATGATTATTTTATTGAACCAAAATCAAAAAATTAAAGAAAGAATACAAAAAGAATAATTAGCCCATAATATATAGATTGGAACTTCAAAGATATTTATGAAAGAAGGATTACGTGACTTTTTAGATTAAATGTTAATTGAATTCAGAATGTAATTTATAATCAAAATCCAAAAAGCAGCTAGAAAATATATTTACAGAAGAACTATTTTTAAGAAACTGTCAATATTGTTAAATAGGCATCATAAATTATAAAGATCATGCAAATGGTATTCTTTTAAATTCTTTTTAGAAAAAAGAATTAACAATAGGCAAGTATTAAATTCTGTTATTTTTGTAATTTAAAAATATGAAAAAAAGTTAGTAGAACTAAACTCCTTTTTAAAATTGAAGTAATATGCATCTTTTCTTATTCAAAAAGATGCTGAAATAAAAAGGTAATAGTAGGAATTAGAAAAAGAATTATAGATAGAAAATTCTGGAGAAATCAATAAATCAGTCATAATATAATAAAAATTTGTTGAAGATGATTAAAGTATAAGCATATCATAACCTTTATAAATGTCTGTTAAATCATTCATTAAGCCTGAAAGTGCTAGCAATTCTAATTCAATCGATATGTTTAAAAAGGCACTCTAAGAAACATAACAAAAATTAAAATTGGAATAATAGAAAAGAAGAGATTTGGAAAATTAAGTAGAAAAATTACAAAATGATCTTTTATAATTTGAATCTTCTGGTAGAGAAACTTTGAATCCATCTAATTTTGGATAATTAGAAGACATATTTACTTTATAAAAATTAAATGAAGAAAAGTAAACCTTAGAAGTTTAAGTAGAATAATTGTAATTTGAAAAAAAAAAAATTGAAAAAACTGTATTATTTTTGTTAACTTATTTTAGAGTTTTGATTAAATTTAAAATTTAACACTCCAATTAGCTCATGCCTAATAATGTATCAAAGAATTGGAACACAATAATGAGGTTCTTACTTAGGATTATTTGAATGAAGCCAAAGCTAAGGAGGAAATTGAGGAAAAATTAAAAGATGAATGGAATTAAGAAAAAAGATTATTATCTAGAGAATTAGATGATTCAAAAAAAGCATTATCAAATTAAACCAAAATTGCTTAAAAAGATATATAAAAGATTAAAATGGAGTATGATAGAGAAAAATTGAAGGTAGTAGAATTAGAAAGTGAGATCAAAAAATTTTAATAACTTAGTGAACTCTATAAATCTTAGTTAGAATAAAATGATTCTCAAAATTAAGGTAATAGAGGAAATGAACATGAACTATAAATGAAAGATTTATAAATAAGAGATTTATAGGTAGAAATTCAAAAAAGGGATTAAATAATATCGCAGTTAAATAATTAAATAAAAGAATAATAATCTAAATCATTAACATAATCTTAAAATATAAGTTAAATTAATGATAACTCTGAATTAGCTTAAGAACTTAATGAAAAGATTATTACATTATCAGCAACTTTGAAAAAAAGGGAACTTGAATAAAATAGAAATAAAAAGCTTATTTCAGTGATGAATAACCTTATCAAATTGAAAATTATTGAAGTTAACGCATTACATAAGCATTTCAACATTGTACATGAATAATAAAAATAAGTATTATATTTTCATTATAAAGGAAATTTATAAGCCTATATCTCAAATAATGGAAAAAGAAAAATTATTGATGAAATAATTTGAAGATTTAATCAAATAAAATAACAAAGAATAGGTCGAACAGCCGGAAAATTAATAAAAAATTGGATGAATTAGTTTTATATCAACAATTTAGGTTATCTTTATATAAAAATCAGATTTCTGCTAATTCAATATTACTTTACTGAAATTCTTAATTAATTTTGATAATTTATTTTTTTTCAATAGTTCTTCTACAAACTGGACAAAATTATTTGTAACTTCTCCATTTTCCAAAACATTTATAATGAAAAATATGTTTACATGGCAATTCAACATATTTTTCTTTTTACTTGAACTCCTCCATACAAATAGAACATTCTATTTCTTCATCTCCATTATACTCATAAAATACTTCTTATTAAAGATCAGGTAGATTTCTTTTGATTAATTATTAGAATAATTTAATTTAACATGTACAAGCTGTTATAAGTAATAGCATAAAAATAGCAGGTACCATAGTAGCAAAGTTTAACCAACTTAATGATTTACACATTAATTCATTAAAGTGTCTAAAGAGAATGTATAATTTGAATTCATCAGTTTTATCCTAATCTACATTATATATAAAGCCGCTTTTAAACTTAATGTTCAACTGTAAAATTAGAAATATGACTGTATAAATCGAAAATTTTTCTGAGACCATCCAGCTAAATACCCCTATACCATTTTCTAGACCAATTATAAATAGTATAATATTCGAAATAATTATTAAATTATCTCTTTCACTATATTGTTCTCTGTATAGTATGTACATAATTAAAAACATAATTGGTAACACTAGTTTATAAATTACAATAACTTTCGCCCATAATAAATAATTAAAATTTCTGAGTTCTGGTAAAAAGCAATCAAAATATGATCTAAAAACACTCATTATTATAATTAATGAAATTTATAGAAAGAAATTAACTCTTGAAGAACTTTCTATATATTTATAGCAATGAATAAGTAATTAAATTTAATTTAATTCTTTTAATTATATTAGAACCTGAGAAATAGTTTAATTTCTTGAACACCTGAATAATATATTCTGTAATTGTAATTTTATATCAAATACATTATTATATTAAAAAGTAATCTGATCAATAAATTATTTGTTATTTCTATTTCTTGCTTTTAAATGACTTTTGGTTATCATTTGCCTTAGCTGATCTATTAAGATAAATATAGCTGTTTTATGTTGGAAAATTGGCAGATAAAGGGTAACGATTTATTAAGAAAAATCCCCGAATAAAATTGAAACAAATAAATTATTTCTTCTAAAAAATAATTAAAGAAAGATATCAATATCAATTTTTAATAATTTCTGAATCAACTAGTTTTTAGTTAAGGTAATAAATTAATCAAAACTTTTTAAAGAAGTTAAATAAATAGGCAAATTTACAATTTAAGATAAAAAATAATTCTAACATTTATAGGAGAAATTATCTTTTAAAAACAATTCAAAAAGAAATAATAATTAGAAAATATTTATTTTTGTGATATCGAATTAAAATACAAATTTTGATATTTAAATATTGTTAGTAATTTTATAAAAATATATGATAAAGTAATTTTAAGTTTATAACATATTGCTAAAATGCAAAATCATCAATTTAGAACAAAATATTAACACATTATTATGTATAAAATAGTTAAGGGTTGAATAAATATTGTAATAAAAAGGTTGTATTACAAATGAAGTAAATTGTAAAAAATATGTCAAAAATAAATGTCATATCATAGAAAAAATGATTAATGTTTAAATTATTATT